>ONZH01028042.1:0-20791 GCA_900303285.1 Rhinella marina
ACAGGTGGGACGGGGGACTGGTTTATACAAGGATCTTACCATAGAGCTGTGAGTCTGTGGAATAAAAACCTCAGGACTGGTCACAGTAGTTATAGGGGACTGGTTTATACAAGGATTCTTTACTGTAAGAGCTGTGAGTCTGTGGAATAGACACCTCAGGACGTGGTCACAGCAAGAACAGGGGACGGGTTATACAAGGATTCTTTACTGTAAGAGCTGTGAATCTGTGGAATAGACACCTCAGGACGTGGTCACAGCAGGGACAGGGGACAGGTTTATACAAGGATTCTTTACTGTAAGAGCTGTGAATCTGTGGAATAGACACCTCAGGACGTGGTCACAGTAGGAACAGGGGACGGGTTTATACACGGATTCTTTACTGTAAGAGCTGTGGAATGACACCTCAGGACATGGTCACAGGAACAGGGGGCGGGTTTATACAAGGATTCTTTACTGTAAGAGCTGTGACTCTGTGGAATAGACACCTCAGGACGTGGTCACAGTAGGAACGGGACAGGTTTATACAAGGATTCTTTACTGTAAGAGCTGTGAAGCTGTGGAATAGACACCTCAGGACGTGGTCACAGCAGGGACAGGGGACGGGTTTATACACGGATTCTTTACTGTAAGAGCTGTGGAATAGACACCTCAGGACATGGTCACAGCAGGAACAGGGGGCGGGTTTATACAAGGATTCTTTACTGTAAGAGCTGTGACTCTGTGGAATAGACACCTCAGGACGTGGTCACAGTAGGAACAGGGACAGGTTTATACAAGGATTCTTTACTGTAAGAGCTGTGAAGCTGTGGAATAGACACCTCAGGACGTGGTCACAGTAGGAACAGGGGACAGGTTTATACAAGGATTCTTTACTGTAAGAGCTGTGAGTCTGTGGAATAGACACCTCAGGATGTGGTCACAGGAGGGACGGGGGACTGGTTTATACAAGGATTCCTTACCATAAGAGCTGTGAGTCTGTGGAATAGAAACCTCAGGACGTGGTCACAGTAGTTATAGGGGACTGGTTTATACAAGGATTCTTTACTGTAAGAGCTGTGAGTCTGTGGAATAGACACCTCAGGACGTGGTCACAGCAAGAACAGGGGACGGGTTTATACAAGGATTCTTTACTGTAAGAGCTGTGAAGCTGTGGAATAAACACCTCAGGACGTGGTCACAGGAGGGACGGGGGACGGGTTTATACAAGGATTCTTTACTGTAAGAGCTGTGAAGCTGTGGAATAAACACCTCAGGACGTGGTCACAGGAGGGACGGGGGACGGGTTTATACAAGGATTCTTTACTGTAAGAGCTGTGAAGCTGTGGAATAGACACCTCAGGATGTGGTCACAGGAGGGACGGGGGACGGGTTTATACAAGGATTCTTTACTGTAAGAGCTGTGAAGCTGTGGAATAAACACCTCAGGACGTGGTCACAGGAGGGACAGAGGACGGGTTTATAAAGTGTTTAGATCAATTGCTTAAAGTGAACAACATTAATGCTTAGGAAGACGTGTAGAAATCTGAGTCTCACTTCCTTCCGGGATTCACGTCTCCACCGGTCCCTTGGTTGAACTTGATGGACTCATGTCTTTCTTCAACCGTATTAACTATGACTAGAGGTGAGCGAATTGTGCTTCAGATACAAGATTTGAAGTCAATTTGTTCCTTCGTTTTAATGCTGTCCAGAGATCTGTCTCCACATGGGCTTCGTAGAGACAAACTTCATTAAGTCCAAAGTCGTGTGAGACTTTGGTGAAGAACTTCGGCCTTCCATTCTACAACTTTACAAACATTTTAAAACAGCAATCCGAAATCGGCTTTGGTACAAGTTGTAGAATCGAAGGCTGAAGTTCTTCACCGAAGTCTCACACGACTTTGGACTTAATGAAGTTTGCCTCTGCGAAGCCCATACATTTTAATGCTGTACAGGTCTCTGTACAACCTTAGAACGAAGTTTGGGAATGATCGAGTTTGGATCCTGGTTCCGAAGTGTGATTCGCTCTCCCCTACTGAGGTCCTGTCCTCTGGATAGCGGCCGTGCTTGGTATCGTCCTCAGCCCCATTCCCTTCATATGACCGATGGACATGACATCACCTGACGTAGGAAAACCTGGAGAAGGCTGTAGTACTGCTGCCTTCTTATCTCATCGGTATAAATCTCCTGGAAAACCCCTTTAAGGCGACATCTTCAAGGAGGCCTGTGTCTTGGCTGTTGCTGGTATTTGATGGTTTGGAAGGTGACACACCCAGGTCTCGTCTTAACAGAAACCTTCTACTAACAACCTGTATTGCTGTATCTGGAAGTAGTCACCGGGTTCCAGTCATTCCCCCAGGGACTTCCTTCCATGCTGTCCACTTCTGGACTTTCCAGTGAGGAGGTTTACACCTTGTGCATCCAATCCTGGGAGTAGACAATGCTTTGTGGCATATTATACTGGGCCAGGGTGGTAATTTCCTTCACCTATATTGTACGGCGTTGGACACGAGGCGTTCTAGAAGATACAGAAGCTTCCTGCAGCCAGAAATGACCAAAGAATGGAAATAAAGCATGGCTGACCAAACGGGACACCAGTTGGGATTTCACAGTCTATGGAATAGGTCCTGAGACAACCTTCCTAAGAACTGGCTCATAGATTATAAGGAAAACCTTCAACCTCACTGCTGAAGAGCTGCAGGAACATTATCGGTGGAGTCTGGTGCGTGGTCTTCACACAAGAGTCATCAGAAGAGACGTCTCAGGTACAGAACACAACATGGAGTAAAGCAGGAAGGATCGAGGTGAGCGCCCCGAGGGGAAGTGTTAGAAATGTCAAGAGTAATCTGATAATATTCTCTAATAAAAAGATTAAAATATAAGAAAGGAACGTCTCGTCAACTGGCTGGCTTCACGTCGGGGCTGAGCGCTGCCAGAGGCACCTGAGAATGGATGCTACCAAATATTCACAAATCCTGGAAACAAGAGATCGAGAATTAACAAAGCGACAGAGACGACAGATGGTACGACGTAAAGGTGGACGTTCTGCAGTCGTCTTCTTCACAGACCTGGAGGGCGAGACGTCCGGAGGCATCACACAATACAAACTTTCCAAAGCCTAAAACTTATGCTCCATGTATCTAGACAACAGCACAAACACACCGGGTGCGCGTCTCAGTTCTCCATTGTTTATTTCGGAATAACTGATCGTCATGACATGTTCCCAGAGCCCCTGAGATCCCGGACAGCATCGTCTGGTACAGGCAGGAGTCACTCTTTGATAAGCCCACCATCGCCCTCACTTACAAAGCGTTTCCGGCCCCTGCAGTAAACAAGAGAATGGTTCAGGTGTCAGCCGTTCCACCAGAGGATAAGGGACTGTACAGAGATAAGACGTGCGCTCACCTACAGGGACACTCGTCCCGTAGCTGTTTGGTAATCACCGCGTCCTGATAACACAGCTCCACTAACTTCTCCATGACGTTGTGGGCCAGCGGGACATCCAGAGTGAGGTCTGGCAGCTCCGAGTACACGCGCTGGAAGCCCTGCAAGACATCCGACCGTGAGGATGAGGCCAAGACGTAAATACAGAAAGTGAGGGCGACTAGGGCATTACCCGGTTCATCTGGTCCAGGGTGATCAGGCCACTTTCCCATAAAGCTTTCAGCAGTTTCACCACCATCAGGACGTGGCCTTCAGCAGAACTTTCCAATACCAGAACCACAGCCTGGAAGCAGGGAGACACCAAGGTGAGGATATAACCACCATAGACACGTAGACGCACGGTAACAGAGACGGAGGTACACATAGATACCTCATAGACAAGCTCGTGGTGGAAATGAGGCACCTCCAACTCCCTCAGACATCGTTCTGCCTCAGACACTTGTCCCGAGACCAGGAACTCCTGTAGGATCAGGTTCATCTGAAAGAAGACACCACCATAAGAGATCAGGACCTGGCTGGAAGAAAGGAGCCTTCACGATCGCACTTACCTCCTTAATAAGATGTTTAACAGGTCTCTGGCCCCCACCAACGCCCCACACGTTGTCCAGTCGGATAATTTCCCTCTTGATTCTTAATAAGACTGCGGCACGGTCCAGCGCTGCCCTGCGAGGACGAACCACGGCATGAGATTAGATCAGAAGACCTCGGGAGAGGCCTTAAAAAGGCGAACAGAAGGGAGATGGAAACCATCAGCATGGAGGGACGACTTCCTGCCATTAACAAGTGTGGTCAGTCAGGGAGGCTCTGACCTGGGAGACTATTATGACAAAACTGGAGGAGTAGGAGTGACAGGAGGTCACTGGGTGGAGAATTAATGAAGGACAGCTCAGGAAAACCCCTATATGACAGTAAGGAGAGTGGTGAGCTGACCCCCAGCAGCTGACATGCATTAATCCCAGCATTCACCACCAGCCCTCTCACCGCGCATGCTCACAGTCAACTCGTCCCTTGTAATGATCCAGAAAATCTAACGGCAAAGCGTGATCCGCAACTGCACGAGCGATAAACTGGCCCAGCATCTGCAAGACAAGCACGGGACACGGCCGGCTGAGTGTGAGCGTCCTTCTAGTCGGACAGCAGAAGACAAGGACACCAGACATTACCTGTGGAGCCTCAGGGGTGTCCAGGATAAGGTCAGGGAGCTCCGTCAGCAGTCGGTCGAAGGCCTGCGACATGTCCTTTTCAGACAAGAGTTTGCAGAGATCACACAGGAGACGAGACGTCAGCTCACGGTGACTAGCTTTTCCTTCTAGGGACAGAGACACAGCAAGACGGGGAACCCCAGGCTTCTGAGTTCCCAAATTCAGCTCCCGCAGAAGAGCCTGTGGTGAAACAGAAACGTGACCTGAGCTGTGACCGAGTAAGAGTGGCTTGTCTACAATGGAGCTTCTCTGAGCAGACCTCCACAGGCCTCGTCACCAGGTACTTACCAGAACCTCCTCGGTGTCTCCATGCTCAAAGTATTCCTTCACCATGGGCTGCACCGTCTTCTGTAGCCCGGCCTCATCCAGCTCTGGGATCACCTTCTGATATACCGTGTCCCCCTGGAGATACCAGTGAGAGAGGAGAATACGTCATGTAGTCAGGAGAGCGGCGACAATCCTCTCAGGATCCCGCGAGTCTATACGCCTGGAGCGGTGCAGCGAGCCCACGTTCTGTCAGTGGTCGGGGTGTACAGTGGGACCCCACGGTCTGTCAGTGGTCGGGGTGTACAGTGGGACCCCACGGTCTGTCAGTGGTCGGGGTGTACAGTGGGACCCCACGGTCTTCAGTGGTCGGGGTGTACAGGGGACCCCCACGGTCCCTGTCAGTGGTCGGGGTGTACAGTGGGACCCCACGGTCTGTCAGTGGTCGGGGTGTACAGTGGGACCCCACGGTCTGTCAGTGGTCGGGGTGTACAGTGGGACCCCACGGTCTGTCAGTGGTCGGGGTGTACAGTGGGGACCCCACGGTCTGTCAGTGGTCACAGTGCGGTGGTGTGTCAGTGGGACCCCACGGTCTGTCAGTGGTCGGGGTGTACAGTGGACCCCACGGTGCAGTGGTGCAGTGGTTCGGGGTGTCAGTGGTCGGGGTGTACAGTGGGACCCACGGTCTGTCAGGCTGTACAGTGTCTGTCTGTACACCCCACACCTCTTGATTGTACGCTCTTCTGAGCAGGGGCCCCTCAGTGCTCGTCCACCACCATCGGGCCCCTGATGCCGGTCTTCACATTACCTGAGCAGCTTCATCATAATTTGGGTCTCGAGCGTCCGGTTCCTGGTAGGTGTAGACCTGCCCTGGAGCTCCCCAGACGCCTTTTCCACCAGCGCCTCCTACAAGAGAAACCAAAGACGTGGCCGTCCCTCTCAGACACTCAGTCCCGGGTCCTCCATGACCATCTACAGTCCCACATCTAGATCTACAAGACCAGACCATCACTGCCTCCTCCACCAGATGACCACACTGCTCACGACCAGCACGCCGACGGAGCCACGGCATACTGTATGTCTACTGGATCCCACAGTCCACACCCTCCTCCCCCCATGTAGCGGCCCGCCACCCGCTCCCCTCAGCCAGCGGCCCGCCACCCCGATCCCTCAGCCAAGCGGCCCGCCACCCGATCCCCTCAGCCAGCGGCCCGCCACCCGATCCCCTCAGCCAGCGGCCCGGCACCCGATCCCCTCAGCCAGCGGCCCGGCACCCGATCCCCTCAGCCAGCGGCCCGGCACCCCGATCCCCTCAGCCAGCGGCCCGGCACCCGATCCCCTCAAGCCAGCGGCCCGGCACCCTCCCCCCTTTTTACCTTTCTTGGGGAGTCCTCGTCCTTTCCCCATCCGGGATCTTCGGTCGTGGCCTTTCTCTCGAGGACTGATGGGCTCCACCGGACAGTCAGTGCTCTCGGACTCCCGCGTAGAGTCACGGATGAGGTCCTGCGGACACGACGCTTATGGCTTGGCCTTCATTTTGGCTTCATGTAGAGCCTTTTCCTGTGGTGTCCAGTCCCGAGCCATCTCCTCATCACTCAGCTCCTCTCCCTCCAAGACTTCATCCTCTCCAGGACCCATCCCAGCAGAAGACGACGTCCCAAATGAGAAAGTGTCCTGGAAACCAAGGAAGAGTGTAAGTGCCCCGGCCGCAGGAACACCAGGGGGCGCCACCACCCAGTGCAGGAGGGCCTCCCAGTGTCATTGTCCCCAGACAGGCGGAGCAGGGAAGGGGTTAATGCCGCAGACAGGCGGAGCAGGGAAGGGGTTAAATGCCCGCAGACAGACGGAGCAGGGAAGGGTTAGTGCGCAGACAGACGGAGCAGGGAAGGGGTTAATGCCGCAGACAGACGGAGCAGGGAAGGGGTTAGTGCCGCAGACAGACGGAGCAGGGAAGGGGTTAATGCCGCAGACAGACGGAGCAGGGAAGGGGTTAGTGCCGCAGACAGACGGAGCAGGGAAGGGGTGTTAATGCCGCAGACAGACAGGAGGGGGAGGGTTAGTGCCGCAGAAGACGGAGCAGGGAAGGGGTTAATGCGCAGACAGACGGAGCAGGGAAGGGGTTAGTGCCGCAGACAGACGGAGCAGGGAAGGGGTTAGTGCCGCAGACAGACGGAGCAGGGAAGGGTTAGACCGCAACAGACGGAGCAGGGAAGGGGTTTGCCGCAGACAGACGAGCGGCAGGCAGGGAAAGGGTTAATGCCGCAGACAGACGGAGCAGGGAAGGGGTTAATGCCGCAGACAGACGGAGCAGGGAAGGGGTTAGTGCCGCGACAGACGGAGCAGGAAGGGGTTAATGCCGCAGACAGAGCAGACAGACGGAGCAGGGGTTAATGCCAGACAGACCAGTTAATGCCGCAGGCAGACGGAGCAGGGAAGGGGTTAATGCGCAGACAGACGGAGCAGGGAAGGGGTTAATGCCGCAGACAGACGGAGCAGGGAAGGGTTATGCCGCAGACAGACGGAGCAGGGAAGGGGTTAGGGGTTAATGACGCAGACGCGGCAGGGAAGGGGTTAATGCGCAGACAGACGGAGCAGGGAAGGGGTTAATGCCGCAGACAGACGGAGCAGGGAAGGGGTTAAATTTATGCGCAGACAGCGGAGCAGGAAGGGGTTAATGCCGCAGACAGACGGAGCAGGGAAGGGGTTAGCCAGACAGACGGAGCAGGGAAGGGGTTAATGCCGCAGACAGACGGAGCAGGGAAGGGTTAATGCCGCAGACAGACGGAGCAGGGAAGGGGTTAAGCCGCAGCACGGAGCAGGGACGGAAATTTGCCGCAGACGACGGAGGGGAAGGGGTTAATGCGCAGACAGACGAGCAGAGGGGGGGGGGGGGGGGGGGGGGGTTGAGCTCAGGGTCATGTGTTCCATATGTCTCCAGCACGTGCTGCACACAGACCCCCCCCCCTTTCCCCCAATCACTGCCCCCGATACTTCAGCCTCACGTGACGTCACTGTGGCCCCCCGGGGCCCGACCTCTCACCTCCTGTCCTCCACACACTCCCAACACTGAGCACGGAGCCTCCAGATCCCCTGACAGCCTCCTCCTGCTGCCTCCAGGAAGTGATGTGAAAGTCTGAGGCCCTCCCCAGTCCTGCCTCCTCCTAACCTCCCTCCTCCCCAGTCCTGCCTCCTCCTAACCTCCCTCCTCCCCAGTCCTGCCTCCTATTAACCTCCCTCCTCCCCAGTCCTGCCTCCTCCTAACCTCCCTCCTCCCAGTCCTGCTCCTATTAACCTCCCTCCTCCCCAGTCCTGCCTCCTATTAACCTCCACCCGCTATATTCTTATACGCAGAAGATGATGATATTCAGGACTTGACCACTAGGTGTCAAAAGAGTTTCACCTGCTTCATCCCAGTTCCTTACGATCACGTGACTTACAAAACCTTACGTAAACTACACTTCCCGGCATGCCCCAGTGTACAGCCGGCATATAACCCGTACAGACTACACTTCCCGGCATGCCCCCCGCAAGTCTACAGCCGGCATATAACCCGTACAGACTACACTTCCCGGCATGCCCCAGTCTACAGCCGGCATATAACCCGTACAGACTACATTTCCCGGCATGCCCCAGTCTACAGCCGGCATATAACCCGTACAGACTACATTTCCCGGCATGCCTGCTTCCTGTGCGCTGTGTTGTGGATTCAGAGACTGGAGACGGGAAATCTGTGGAGGTAACGAAAAAACCGACCCTACCTACCCCCCCCCCCTCCTCCGTATACCTTCCGTATATGTCCTCTATTATATAGTGTTATCATTATACCGCCTCTATTATATAGTGTTATCATTAATATACTACCTTCTGTGTATCACTTGTACGGTTAACTGGGCTTGACTCTTGTGGACTGTGGCCGGTTATCTGGCCCCTGGCGGTCCGGGCTGTGGCCGGTTATCTGGCCCCTGGCGGTCCGGGCTGTGGCCGGTGGTCTGGGCCCCTGGCGGTCCGGGCCCCTGGCGGTCCGGGCTGTGGCCGGTGGTCTGGGCCCCTGGCGGTCCGGGCTGTGGCCGGTGGTCTGGGCCCCTGGCGGTCCGGGCTGTGGCCGGTGGTCTGGGCCCCTGGCGGTCCGGGCTGTGGCCGGTGGTCTGGGCCCCTGGCGGTCCGGGCTGTGGCCGGTGGTCTGGGCCCTGGCGGTCCGGGCTGTGGCCGGTTATCTGGGGTTATTACACTGCCGCTCGTCCTGATGTTTTACTATAAATGATTTCCTTTATTTCAGACGATGACTGAGCCGAGGAGCAAGTTCTTCTCATCACCTTGAGCCAATGAGGAGACGTGAGGCGTCCTGGTCTGAGAACAGACATGGCTTCCTACAAGGTGAACGTCCCCATCAGTGTAATATGGGGCTTCTCATTCTCCTACACTCAGCTCTCTAGTGAGGGTCTGTCTCGAGAAGGTGCTCTGCTCTCAGTGGATCCTTGCTCTCTAGTGAGGGTCTGTCTCGAGAAGGTGCTCTGCTCTCAGTGGATCCTTGCTCTCTAGTGAGGGTCTGTCTCGAGAAGGTGCTCTGCTCTCAGTGGATCCTTGCTCTCTAGTGAGGGTCTGTCTCGAGAAAGGTGCTCTGCTCTCAGTGGATCCTTGCTCTCTAGTGAGGGTCTGTCTCGAGAAGGTGCTCTGCTCTCAGTGGATCCTTGCTCTCTAGTGAGGGTCTGTCTCGAGAAAGGTGCTCTGCTCTCAGTGGATCCTTGCTCTCTAGTGAGGGTCTGTCTCGAGAAGGTGCTCTGCTCTCAGTGGATCCTTGCTCTCTAGTGAGGGTCTGTCTCGAGATGGTGCTCTGCTGTCAGTGGATCCTTGCTCTCTAGTGAGGGTCTGTCTCGAGAAGGTGCTCTGCTCTCAGTGGATCCTTGCTCTCTAGTGAGGGTCTGTCTCGAGAAGGTGCTCTGCTCTCAGTGGATCCTTGCTCTCTAGTGAGGGTCTGTCTCGAGAAGGTGCTCTGCTCTCAGTGGATCCTTGCTCTCTAGTGAGGGTCTGTCTCGAGAAGGTGCTCTGCTCTCAGTGGATCCTTGCTCTCTAGTGAGGGTCTGTCTCGAGAAGGTGCTCTGCTCTCAGTGGATCCTTGCTCTCTAGTGAGGGTCTGTCTCGAGAAGGTGCTCTGCTCTCAGTGGATCCTTGCTCTCTAGTGAGGGTCTGTCTCGAGAAGGTGCTCTGCTCTCAGTGGATCCTTGCTCTCTAGTGAGGGTCTGTCTCGAGAAGGTGCTCTGCTCTCAGTGGATCCTTGCTCTCTAGTGAGGGTCTGTCTCGAGATGGTGCTCTGCTGTCAGTGGATCCTTGCTCTCTAGTGAGGGTCTGTCTCGAGAAGGTGCTCTGCTCTCAGTGGATCCTTGCTCTCTAGTGAGGGTCTGTCTCGAGAAGGTGCTCTGCTCTCAGTGGATCCTTGCTCTCTAGTGAGGGTCTGTCTCGAGAAGGTGCTCTGCTCTCAGTGGATCCTTGCTCTCTAGTGAGGGTCTGTCTCGAGAAGGTGCTCTGCTCTCAGTGGATCCTTGCTCTCTAGTGAGGGTCTGTCTCGAGAAGGTGCTCTGCTCTCAGTGGATCCTTGCTCTCTAGTGAGGGTCTGTCTCGAGAAGGTGCTCTGCTCTCAGTGGATCCTTGCTCTCTAGTGAGGGTCTGTCTCGAGAAGGTGCTCTGCTCTCAGTGGATCCTTGCTCTCTAGTGAGGGTCTGTCTCGAGAAGGTGCTCTGCTCTCAGTGGATCCTTGCTCTCTAGTGAGGGTCTGTCTCGAGAAGGTGCTCTGCTCTCAGTGGATCCTTGCTCTCTAGTGAGGGTCTGTCTTGGGGGGGTGTTCCTCTGCTTTCTCGAGAAGGTGCTCTGCTCTCAGTGGATCCTCTTTTCGGGGTCTCTGTTTCTTTGGGGGGTTCTTTGCTCTGTAGGGTCCTCTGTTCTGGGGCCCCTTTGTATTTACTCTCTGGTCTACTCTCTCTTTAGGCTCCGCCTCCTTACTCCGTTCTCCAGTTCTGCTCCAGAGTGCACAGTCGACGTGTGATGTCATCGGTGAAGGGGAGGAGCTGACACACAGTGATCCAGGCAGACACAATGCATCTCTGCAGTTCCTCCGCCGGCAGCGGCAGCTCCTCACACTGGCGCAGGAGTTTGTCTTCCATCAGATGCGAGTCCTGGAATATTATAAGATGTCGGAGCAGACGCCGCTCTCTGGACTGGAGGCCACGTGTCTCAAGCTGCAGGAACTGTGTCACGGCGGGGCGTTATTGCAGAGGAAGGTCCAGGCCAATCAGCTGCTGCGTCCACTGTCCCCGCTGTTACACCGCTCTCTCCGGACGATGCACCGCACACTGCAGCTCATGTCTGTGAAGGCCGCCATAGTGACAGAGGAGCTTGTCCTGAGCGCAGTGCGTAGAGCCGCCCGGCTCCCTGCAGAGGTTCCTGGGAGTCTCTGCCGAGCTCTGATCATCTACAACAGAGTCTTAACGTATGTGTCACCATGGAAAGATCTGTCTCTGATGTCCTTCACTAGATCCATGGAGATCATAGCCGAGGAGCGGGGGTGGCTGATGGTTGGACACTTCTCCTCGCAGGCGGACCTCCGGCACAGCCTGGAGGATGTACTGAGGGCAGGGGCGGAGTCACAGGAGGTGGGCGGAGCTCTCCTGTCACGTCTGGAGAGCCTAATTCGGGAAGATGAAGGTCTGGTAGCCCCTCTATTGAGGGTTTTGTCCGGCCTGGATCTCGTGGCGCAGAGCAGTGCGGAGGGCCAGAGCCTGCGCAGCAGAGACGCACTTCTGTATGCGCAGTACTGCAGCCACCTGTGGCCGGTCCTCTCCGCCTATCTCTTCCAGGCCTTGTACCCCGGTAGACGGGGAGTCCAAGCGATGCCAGCCTTGACGCCGTGTGCTGTGGGGAAGAGGGCCACTGCCATCATCCAGTCACTACAGAGCACGCTGACATCAGGTAGGCTATACACGTATGTGATGTATCTGTCCCTGTCACTCAGGGGCCCCTCATTACAGTTATCCTCTAACATTTACTGTCGGGGGCCCCTGTTGTCTCGGTGACTATAACTTTCTGTATAATAGACGCAGTCCCGGAGCAGTTCCGAGAATCGGGCCGCCACCTCTGTCGTCGGTTACAGCGCACCGCAGCCTTCATCTCCTGGGACAGAGGTAAGAGTGGGCCTCCATATCAGCAGGTTGCTGGGAGTTGTGGTCTGACCTTCTGTCCTCCACAGGGATGTGTCGGGCGTTGAGTTCGGCTCTTACAGATAAGTGTGTGATTCCGCTGCTGGATGACGGGGCCCGCAGGACACACAGCAGAACCTCTGAGGCCCTCGTCACAGTGTGCCAGGAGTTATCGGTACTGCTACCCGCTCTGAGCTCTGGTAAGATGCCACATCACTGTGTACCTGAGGAGTCACCTTGAGCCTCTGACCTCCTTGGTGTTGTCTCTGCAGCAGGCGACGTCTCCGGTCAGCAGGGCGTCCTCAGCCGTTGTGTGGCGTCCCTACAGCTCTGCGACACGTGGCTGAGGAGCCGCTCTCAGGTCTACACTAGCTCCGGGTCTCTGGGTCATCTGCTGATGATAAGTCATGGAGATCTTCCCGTAAGAATGGGCTGTTCCTCGTCTTGTCACCCACTGAAGGCGTCTCCTCTGATCTTCTAACGCTGATCTGTATCTCAGGTGATAAAAGAAGAGATGCGGAGTGTGAATGCCGCCGCACAAGACGTGGAATGGTCTCCTGTGAGCCAGCGACTGTGGGTGAAGCTACAGAAGGTGGTGGAGAGCCTGGAGGTGAGTACACGGCCTCCGCGGTACAATGTGGAGAGAGGGTGCCGACCGCAGGAACACGTGCCGAGAACCGGAGATCCCACGTATGCTGCTGATAGTTGCTGTAACTCCTCCTCTTTGCAGGGCGTGACCTCGTGTGCGCCCCGCCTCCTGGGCTCTGTGTGCACTCATCAAGCTCAGGATATTTTCCAGCACATGATGCCGGCCGGACGTCACTGGAGAGGGAAGAGGGTGGACGGTGAGTGCCACGTAGGTGGGCGAGATGTTAGTGAGGAGGGGGAGCGGACGGCAATCTGCTGATATGGTCACTGAGCCGATGGGGAGATGGCTGAGACTTTCCCCCGGTGTTTTCCCCTCAGGTCCTGACTTGGTTCCCAGTGAGTACGCTCGGGCTGCAGTCAACACTGTGCTGGTCCCGCTCCTGGAAGGAGTCCGTCCTCTGTCTCTGGAAGAACAGGTGTCTGCCGTGTGCCTTAGTGTTGGGGTGTTCATGGAAGCCTGGATGGAACATATCCTTCAGGAGAGGCCGAGA
Source organism: Rhinella marina (assembly GCA_900303285.1). Classification (NCBI taxonomy): domain Eukaryota; kingdom Metazoa; phylum Chordata; class Amphibia; order Anura; family Bufonidae; genus Rhinella; species Rhinella marina. Next base: position 13,213 of record ONZH01028042.1, read on the forward strand.
TTCAGGTGTGTAATGAGGAACGAGACCACCCTGGAAATCCTGGCCTGTCTCTTGCATGTCTGCGGTCTGATCTCTCGAAGAGTGGTTATGTGTTGGTGTCTGCTGTCTCTTGAGGAGAGGTCATTATGTCTGCTGTCTCTTCTCTTGAGGAGTCTCTGATCTGTTGACTTCTCTCTATGCTTCGTCTCCTCCATTCTGTACTCGGCCTCTGTCTCTCAGTTTGCAGGGAGCGCTACAACTGAGATGTGATTTTGAGAGTGTCCGTGAGCTGCTGAAGTCTCCAGGGTTTGGGCTGTCTCCAGAAGTGGTCCAGGCGGTGCTGTCTCTCCCGGTTTTCCAGCAAGCGGATAACGCCATTGTGTGCCTCCTGCAGCAGCCATCTCGTAAGACTTACCTGCAGACCCGCGGCTGCTCCGTCTTCTGCTGTGAGTAGGCGCTGTGTCGTCGGTGCTTCTTGTGAGGCTTTGTTTTTTTTTTATCATTAATTTGCTGTCTTCTCCTGGTCAGGTCCTCCCCTGTGTCGCACCACCGTGGAGAGCGTATCGGACAGTCTGCAGAGTCTGGACAGTCTGGGGCGCAGGGTGTGGAGCCATAATTATCCGGCACATCAGCCGAGGCACAGCCACGACTCCTACCTCCCCCACAACCAACGCCAGTGGCTTTCCCTCCGTCTCCACAAGGGCTGGAATGGGCTGGGGTGAGCGGTGGGAGGCGGAGACAATCGTCTATTATAATTTATTATTTTATATTCAGAGCTCTATTTTATTAAATATTTCTGATATCCACAATTGTCATCACTGTGGTGGGCGACTGCTGGCCAAAAACTGAAGGAAAATGACTCTTAACAGTAACTGAGTAATGGCCTCTACAAAGGCACGTAAGAAATGTCTTAACCAGGGTGAGGCTGCCGCCGATAAAAACTTGCGGCCAAGTGGCAGGTCTTGATTAACAAGAACGTCCAATTAGTAATGTCTGAAAGTATGTCACTGGGTTCATCCCGGTGGATGCCTGACAGACTTCATCAATGGTAGCCGGGGCACTTTCTGCCGGTCGAGTGAGCTTTTACAACTTCAGGAAGGCTCAGGTCTCTGACAGTACAAGCTCTTATCCATCGGTCAGTGGTAGCTGTGCTAGCTGCAACACTTTGCTAGTTCCTTGGTCAGTGTGTTTGATCTGATGCTGGGTTGACATGGCCCGATGTTTGGGCCGGTTATCTGATAATTGGCTTGTCTAAAGGTGCCACAGAGCACCCGAGAAAGAGCAAAGCGCTAGATCAGCAGCTGACGCAATCAGTAATCCATCGATGGTTCTCATACTGTGGAGGAGATCACTTTATGTAAATGTAGCAGTGCAGTGGAGAAGAGCAGACGGGTGAGAAGGACCACTTCCTTCCCGATAATCGACTTCTGCTCGGAGAGAGTAAATCCAGCTTTATCACGACCAGTACTAAGGACGTCGGGGGAATTACTTGAATCCCATCTGTCATCGGCAAAAGATCAGAATGCTCCCCCGGTCCTGAGGTAAATATTGATGTGATCGGATTGAGGCTCAACAGGAGACAAGAGACCTCCACGCCGTCAGGCATAGTTGTGAGACTTGGGGTGAAACACTGGACTTTGCTGTAGAATCGTACTCGGTTCTTTGTTCCATGTGGCTTGAACAATTGAGTTTGAGGTGTGAGCTCGATGCCACAAGACTCCCCATAGAAGGTTACTTTTGATAGGAGTTAGAATTTTCACTTGTTTGTCCAAAGAGAATTAAGTTGTGTCCCTGTAATACTAGGCCCAGCTGACCGGAGGAATAATAGGAGGCCTAGAAATGCCACGACGTTCCTGAGTGAGCTTAGTGTGGACAGACAGAATGAGGAGACTTTTAGAATCAAAGCCTTCCAGAGGAAAGGGCATCTCTAGAGGATAGTCCAGAAATACACCAAGAAAGTTTTTCTGTTGGTTAGGGCAGAGGTGTCACGCTACGGTGTGGGAGGGAAAACTCCACACCGAGCATACACCGATACACTACAGTGAGAAGAAGACCTCGATTAGCAGGTAAGAAGCCAGTGGCAAGGAAAACCACTGAACCAAGTGCACCGGAAATACCAGGAACCAAATCCAGAGGGCAGAAACCCAGTGAGCCCCGTTCTTCACAGAGCCCCAGATGGTAGGGATGCACTTATCCAGAACTCACTGACTGCACCTCCAGGAAGGTCCCGGTGCACCTGGCAACTTACCTGCTGATAGAAGTATCAGCAGGTAAGTTGCCAGGTGCACAGGGACCATGACAAGAGGTCTGACATATACTTCATTAAAAGCGAGCGCCCCCCCCTCCAAGACGATGCTATCAATCAATCGTCTAGGTACAGAATGATCATTACCATTTACAGAAGGCAGACACACCAACTTCATAATGTAGGAAAGAAGGGTGTAAGATCCTCTCTACACCTCCATATATCTGGTCAGACATCGCCTCTCCTCAGTGGTGGAGCCTTCCTCCTCACATCAGCCGCTCCTCTCTACACCTCCATATATCTGGTCAGACATCTCCTCTCCTCAGTGGTGGAGCCTTCCTCCTCACATCAGCCGCTCCTCTCTATACCTCCATATATCTGGTCAGACATCGCCTCTCCTCAGTGGTGGAGCCTTCCTCCTCACATCAGCCGCTCCTCTCTACACCTCCATATATCTGGTCAGACACCTCCTCTCCTCAGTGGTGGAGCCTTCCTCCTCACATCAGCTGCTCCTCTCTATACCTCCATATATCTGGTCAGACATCGCCTCTCCTCAGTGGTGGAGCCTTCCTCCTCACATCAGCCGCTCCTCTCTACAGCTCCATATATCTGGTCAGACATCGCCTCTCCTCAGTGGTGGAGCCTTCCTCCTCACATCAGCTGCTCCTCTCTACACCTCCATATATCTGGTCAGACACCTCCTCTCCTCAGTGGTGGAGCCTTCCTCCTCACATCAGCTGCTCCTCTCTATACCTCCATATATCTGGTCAGACATCGCCTCTCCTCAGTGGTGGAGCCTTCCTCCTCACATCAGCCGCTCCTCTCTATACCTCCATATATCTGGTCAGACATCCTCCTCTCCTCAGTGGTGGAGCCTTCCTCCTCACATCAGCCGCTCCTCTCTACACCTCCATATATCTGGTCAGACATCGCCTCTCCTCAGTGGTGGAGCCTTCCTCCTCACATCAGCCGCTCCTCTCTATACCTCCATATATCTGGTCAGACATCGCCTCTCCTCAGTGATGGAGCCTTCCTCCTCACATCAGCCGCTCCTCTCTACACCTCCATATATCTGGTCAGACATCGCCTCTCCTCAGTGGTGGAGCCTTCCTCCTCACATCAGCCGCTCCTCTCTACACCTCCATATATCTGGTCAGACATCGCCTCTCCTCAGTGATGGAGCCTTCCTCCTCACATCAGCCGCTCCTCTCTACACCTCCATATATCTGGTCAGACATCGCCTCTCCTCAGTGGTGGAGCCTTCCTCCTCACATCAGCCGCTCCTCTCTACACCTCCATATATCTGGTCAGACAGGTCCTCTCCTCAGTGGTGGAGCCTTCCTCCTCACATCAGCCGCTCCTCTCTACACCTCCATATATCTGGTCAGACAGGTCCTCTCCTCAGTGGTGGAGCCTTCCTCCTCACATCAGCCGCTCCTCTCTACACCTCCATATATCTGATCAGACACGTCCTCTCCTCAGTGGTGGAGCCTTCCTCCTCACATCAGCCGCTCCTCTCTAAACCTCCATATATCTGGTCAGACATCGCCTCTCCTCAGTGGTGGAGCCTTCCTCCTCACATCAGCCGCTCCTCTCTACACCTCCATATATCTGATCAGACACGTCCTCTCCTCAGTGGTGGAGCCTTCCTCCTCACATCAGCCGCTCCTCTCTACACCTAAATATATCTGGTCAGACATCGCCTCTCCTCAGTGGTGGAGCCTTCCTCCTCACATCAGCCGCTCCTCTCTACACCTCCATATATCTGATCAGACACGTCCTCTCCTCAGTGGTGGAGCCTTCCTCCTCACATCAGCCGCTCCTCTCTACACCTCCATATATCTGGTCAGACATCGCCTCTCCTCAGTGGTGGAGCCTTCCTCCTCACATCAGCCGCTCCTCTCTACACCTCCATATATCTGGTCAGACAGGTCCTCTCCTCAGTGGTGGAGCCTTCCTCCTCACATCAGCCGCTCATCTCTACACCTCCATATATCTGGTCAGACATCCTCCTCTCCTCAGTGGTGGAGCCTTCCTCCTCACATCAGCCGCTCCTCTCTACACCTCCATATATCTGGTCAGACATCGCCTCTCCTCAGTGATGGAGCCTTCCTCCTCACATCAGCCGCTCCTCTCTACACCTCCATATATCTGGTCAGACATGTCCTCTCCTCAGTGGTGGAGCCTTCCTCCTCACATCAGCCGCTCCTCTCTACACCTCCATATATCTGGTCAGACATCGCCTCTACTCAGTGGTGGAGCCTTCCTCCTCACATCAGCTGCTCCTCTCTACACCTCCATATATCTGGTCAGACAGGTCCTCTCCTCAGTGGTGGAGCCTTCCTCCTCACATCAGCCGCTCCTCTCTACACCTCCATATATCTGGTCAGACAGGTCCTCTCCTCAGTGGTGGAGCCTTCCTCCTCACATCAGCCGCTCCTCTCTACACCTCCATATATCTGGTCAGACATCCTCCTCTCCTCAGTGGTGGAGCCTTCCTCCTCACATCAGCCGCTCCTCTCTACACCTCCATATATCTGGTCAGACATCGCCTCTCCTCAGTGATGGAGCCTTCCACTTCACATCAGCCGCTCCTCTCTACACCTCCATATATCTGGTCAGACATGTCCTCTCCTCAGTGGTGGAGCCTTCCTCCTCACATCAGCCGCTCCTCTCTACACCTCCATATATCTGGTCAGACATCGCCTCTCCTCAGTGGTGGAGCCTTCCTCCTCACATCAGCCGCTCCTCTCTACACCTCCATATATCTGGTCAGACATCTCCTCTTCTCAGTGGTGGAGCCTTCCTCCTCACATCAGCCGCTCCTCTCTACACCTCCATATATCTGGTCAGACATCGCCTCTCCTCAGTGATGGAGCCTTCCTCCTCACATCAGCCGCTCCTCTCTACACCTCCATATATCTGGTCAGACATGTCCTCTCCTCAGTGGTGGAGCCTTCCTCCTCACATCAGCCGCTCCTCTCTACACCTCCATATATCTGATCAGACACGTCCTCTCCTCAGTGGTGGAGCCTTCCTCCTCACATCAGCCGCTCCTCTCTACACCTCCATATATCTGGTCAGACATCTCCTCTTCTCAGTGGTGGAGCCTTCCTCCTCACATCAGCCGCTCCTCTCTACACCTCCATATATCTGGTCAGACATCGCCTCTCCTCAGTGGTGGAGCCTTCCTCCTCACATCAGCCGCTCCTCTCTACACCTCCATATATCTGGTCAGACATGTCCTCTCCTCAGTGGTGGAGCCTTCCTCCTCACATCAGCCGCTCCTCTCTACACCTCCATATATCTGGTCAGACAGGTCCTCTCCTCAGTGGTGGAGCCTTCCTCCTCACATCAGCCGCTCCTCTCTACACCTCCATATATCTGATCAGACACGTCCTCTCCTCAGTGGTGGAGCCTTCCTCCTCACATCAGCCGCTCCTCTCTACACCTCCATATATCTGGTCAGACATCGTCCTCTCCTTCAGTGTGGAGCCTTCCTCCTCACATCAGCCGCTCCTCTCTACACCTCCAATATATCTGGTCAGACATCGCCTCTCCTCAGTGGTGGAGCCTTCCTCCTCACATCAGCCGCTCCTCTCTACACCTCCATATATCTGGTCAGACATCGCCTCTCCTCAGTGGTGGAGCCTTCCTCCTCACATCAGCCGCTCCCTCTCTTACACCTCCATATATCTGGTCAGACATCTCCTCTCCTCAGTGTGGAGCCTTCCTCCTCACATACAGCCGCTCCTCTCTACACCTCCATATATCTGGTCAGACATCTCCTCTCCTCAGTGGTGGAGCCTTCTCCTCACATCAGCCGCTCCTCTCTACACCTCCATATATCTGTCAGACACGTCCTCTCCTCAGTGGTGGAGCCTTCCCCTCACATCAGCCGCTCCTCTCTACACCTCCATATATCTGATCAGACACGTCCTCTCCTCAGTGGTGGAGCCTTCCTCCTGACATCAGCCGCTCCTCTCTACACCTCCATATATCTGGTCAGACATCGCCTCTCCTCAGTGGTGGAGCCTTCCTCCTCACATCAGCCGCTCCTCTCTACACCTCCATATATCTGGTCAGACAGGTCCTCTCCTCAGTGGTGGAGCCTTCCTCCTCACATCAGCCGCTCCTCTCTACACCTCCATATATCTGGTCAGACATCGCCTCTCCTCAGTGGTGGAGCCTTCCTCCTCACATCAGCCGCTCCTCTCTACACCTCCATATATCTGGTCAGACATCCTCCTCTCCTCAGTGGTGGAGCCTTCCTCCTCACATCAGCCGCTCCTCTCTACACCTCCATATATCTGGTCAGACATCGCCTCTCCTCAGTGATGGAGCCTTCCTCCTCACATCAGCCGCTCCTCTCTACACCTCCATATATCTGGTCAGACATCGCCTCTCCTCAGTGGTGGAGCCTTCCTCCTCACATCAGGCCGCTCCTCTCTACACCTCCATATATCTGGTCAGACATCGCCTCTCCTCAGTGGTGAGCCTTCCTCCTCACATCAGCCGCTCCTCTCTACACCTCCATATATCTGTCAGACAGTCCCTCTCCTCAGTGGTGGAGCCTTCCTCCTCACATCAGCCGCTCCTCTCTACACCTCCATATATCTGGTCAGACATTCTCCTCTCCTCAGTGGTGGAGCCTTCCTCCTCACATCAGCCGCTCCTCTCTACACCCATATATCTGGTCAGACATGTCCTCTCCTCAGTGGTGGACCTTCCTCCTCACATCAGGCCGCTCCTCTCTACACCTCCATATATCTGGTCAGACAGTTCCTCTCCTCAGTGGTGGAGCCTTCCTCCTCACATCAGCCGCTCCTCTCTACACCTCCATATATCTGGTCAGACATCCCTCTCCTCAGTGGTGGAGCCTTCCTCCTCACATCAGGCCGCTCCTCTCTTACACCTCCATATATCTGGTCAGACAGGTCCTCTCCTCAGGGTGGAGCCTTCCTCCTCACAACCGCTCTCTCTACACCTCCATATATCTGGTCAACATCTCCTCTCCTCAGTTGTGGAGCCTTCCTCCTCACATCAGCCGCTCCTCTCTACACCTCCATATATCTGGTCAGACATCGCCTCTCCTCAGTGGTGGAGCCTTCCTCCTGACATCAGCCGCTCCTCTCTACACCTCCATATATCTGGTCAGACATCGCCTCTCCTCAGTGGTGGAGCCTTCCTCCTCACATCAGCCGCTCCTCTCTACACCTCCATATATCTGGTCAACAGGTCCTCTCCCTCAGTGGTGGAGCCTTCCTCCTCACATCAGCCGCTCCTCTCTACACCTCCATATATCTGGTCAGACATCGCTCTCCTCAGTGGTGGAGCCTTCCTCCTCACATCAGC
>ONZH01028043.1:0-22707 GCA_900303285.1 Rhinella marina
GATTTGTACGCTAATGCTATGCATTGTATGCTAAAGCGTACGAATTTGTATGCTAATGCGTACGCATACAAGTAGTACTGATTATAATAGTAGTATACACTGTGATTAAGCTTATGTTTATGTGTGCCAACAGGTTCTGTACCAAAAAGAGAAACTACCAGGATTATTGAGAAGTCTTGAGAACTGCATTGATACCTGGGAGGGAATCTGGCCTCCAGCTGGCGGTTGGGCCTATCCCAGCTGAAGTACCTCTGGGTTAGGTGGTCAGTTCCAAGATATCTCAAAATGGGGGAATTGTGAGGGATGAGAATCCATTTTGTAAAACTATGTCCTCCATCTTGTGCATATGTGGAAAATTACTGAGCCAGCTGTGAGAATGTGGGGAGTTTTCTGTGTATAAGATAGTTACAAGGCCGAAGTAAGCAGCTCACTCGCTTTCTCACTCCCCCTTAGCTCCCCCTCATTTTCTCATCCCCCCTTATCAGAGTTTGATGTCCAGGAGAGTTATGTTCTGGTTTCTCAGTTTCAGGATGTACTATTGAAGAATGTCAGCTCTGAGATAAGAAACTTTTTAATTAGTAGAACCTTGTTAGGCTACTTTCACACTAGCGTTTTAAAATTCCGGTATTGAGTTCCGTCATAGGGGCTCAATACCGGAATAAAACGCTTCAGTTTTGTCCCCATTCATTGTCAATGGGGACAAAACTGAACTGAAGACAACGGAATGCTCCTGAAAGCATTCCGTTCCGTCTTCAGACCGGAGAACAAACCGCAGCATGCTGCGGTTTGCTCTCCGGTCCAGGCATCCGCACCAAGACGGATCCGGAATGACCCCCAATGCAAGTCAATGGGGGTGGATCCGTCTGGTGTGACCATAATGGTAACCGGATCCGCCCTCCATTGACTTTCAATGGAGTCCATTACGGATCCGGGTACACAGACACATACAGACATAAACATACACACACATATAAACATACAAACACACATACATACTTACATGCTCCCCGGCAGGTCTTCGGAGCGTCAGGACGGCTCACACAGGTCACGATTCCCCACAGCGCCCTCTGCTGGGCGCCTGGTGGAATCGTCATCTGACGATTCCACCAGGCGCCCAGCAGAGGGCGCTGTGGGAATCGTGACCTGTGTGAGCCGTCCTGACGCTCCGAAGACCTGCCGGGGAGCATGTAAGTATGTATGTGTGTTTGTATGTCTATATGTGTGTGTATGTTTATGTGTATGTATATGTATGTACAGTGTGACATGTGTGGGGCCGGAGCGCGGTTCCGGCTCCACACATGTCACTGCGGCAGGCCTGATCCGGCAGCACCCTTCACCTGCCGGATCAGGCCTGCCGCCAGTGTGAAAGTAGCCTTAGTATAGTGCGGAAGTATTACCTTTTATGAATAACCAATAAAATCATTAGTTTTGATTTCCACCCCCTTGGTGGTGGGCCAGATTTGTCTATGATTATCTGTAGTGTTATAAGATGTATACGTATGTAAAATAAAAGAAAGAGAATTTGATTCATCCAAGGTACATGTGTCATCAACATTAAATTGGGACCCTGGCAAAGAGAAGAGGGGGACCTGGGAAAACTGTTTTTAGCCTGTCATCCTTATGTTTTCCTCAGTACCTCTAGTTGTGGGTTGTAGGTCACAGCCAGAGGTACACTCTGCTGCTCTTTCTTTTCCTTGTATTGAAGAAGTTGACTTCTGGGGATCCTGGTCGCTCTTGTGATCTGACCTCCAATTGAAGCAGGATGATAGCCCTGGTTTAAAGAAGAACTCCTGCAAAAAATGTTATTCTCTGACCTGTTAGAAAGGTACATGATGTAATCTGTAGTGAATGCAATCTTCTCATCAGTGACTTCAACTGACACAGGACAGGAAGCCAGTGACTTCTCTTTTCATTCCTATGAGACTAAGGATTCCTTAGGAATACATAGATAAATAGACTTCCTGTCCACACATAAGATGCTGTGTCAGTTGGTGAGCCTGATTGCTGGTCACATGACACAGATGAGAAGAATCAGGGAGATATAACTCACAAATACAGGCATATTGGTAAGAAAATGATATTCAGTACAGATTACATCATGTACCTTTCTAACAGGTCAGAGAATAACATTGTTGCTGGAGTTCATCTTCTTTAAAAATGTCCATTTCAGAGATGTCTCATCCCTTTCTGACTGGTTGGAACTGATTTGGTTATATCTGATGGCGTAACTATAAGTGATAGACATTTTAATATGTTTAGGGTGGAAGCTGTCCCATTTGAACTATGTAGGCCGATCAATACGTTTTTGATACAGGGATGTCTGTATTGAGCTGTTTTGAAGTTTGGCCATGAACCACACAAAATGGAACTCACCCATGTAATATAAGAAGATGCAAAACCTGATCCCATATAATGACAACAGATAAGATTTGGATGCCCCAACACACAGCAGCACTATAAGATCCCAGGGACATTCACATGTTCTACATCTAATGTGTATCTGATTACCTGCACTAAATGTCCTGTTGGAGGCCTCTATATTGGACAAACAGAAACTTAAAGCAAAGATGAGGTCCTACCACCACATAATTTAGAGAAGAAGCCACACTGCTAGTTGCTGCCAAGGCCAATAAAATAATGGGTTGGATCAAAAGAGGAATTGATGCGCATGATGAGAACATACTCCTGCCACTTTACAAATCACTAGTCAGACCACACATGGAGTACTGTGTACAGTTCTGGGCTCCTGTGAACAAGGCAGACATAGCAAAGCTGGAGAGGATTCAGAGGAGGGCAACTAAAGTCATAACTGGAATGGGTGCACTACAGTACCCAGAAAGATTATCAAAATTAGGGTTATTTACTTTAGAAAAAAGACGACTGAGGGGAGATCTAATAATTATGTATAAATATATCAGGGGTCAGTACAGAGATCTCTCCCATGATCTATTTATCCCCAGGACTGTTACTGTGACGAGGGGACATCCTCTGCGCCTGGAGGAAAGAAGGTTTGTTCACAAACATAGAAGAGGATTCTTTATGGTAAGAGCAGTAAGACTATGGAACTCTCTGCCTGAGGTGGTGGTGATGGTGATTTCACTAAAAGAGTTCAAGAGGGGCCTGGATGTATTTCTGGAGTGTAATAATATTATAGGTTATAGTTACTAGAGATAGGTCGTTGATCCAGGGAGTAATTCTGATTGCCTGATTGGAGTCGGGAAGGAATTTTTTTCCCCTAAAGTGAGGAATATTGGCTTCTACCTCATAGGGGTTTTTTGACTTCCTCTGGATCAACTTGCAGGATAACAGGCCGAACTGGATGGACAGATGTCTTTTTTCGGCCTTATAAACTATGTTACATTGTTACACTTTCCTGGATCTCGATGCAATTTAGAATTCATGAAGACTTACTGGCACCTACACTAATCAAGTGAATGAAGGGGTTGTCACAAGTTCTCAGCATTGTTTAAACAGGCATAACACTGCATACATAGTTGCGGATGTACTTTGTGCTGTATCTTAGCTCTATTCACGTGTGCATTGTAAAGCAATATATTTGTACATGTTTTTTTGTGTGGGTAATATTTTAGTTTATTTTATATAAATATATGCCCCATGAAGCTATGTCTCAGTTTTGTCTATTCTCTGATCTTGTAATTGATTTCAACATTGGACAATGCGGTGAATGATGGCAGTTGCCTCAACATACCTTGGATATCCAGTGATCTAAGACCTAGAAGCCAAACGGGAGCAGTGAATGGTGGAGGTGTCAGCACACAAAGCTCTATAATTCCATTTAAGCTTTATAGTCTGTTCAACTCACATTTCTTGGACGGATTGGTACTCTTTCACAGTCTTCATCCATTCCTGGTATAAGCACTGTCATCTTCCGAGGACCTTTAAATCCCAAGACATTAGTTTCCTGTATCAATGACAAATTAGTTAAGTTCCTTTATCTGTTTTCTATAATGCGAAGGCTGTGCTATTCTAAAATCTACTTAATCAAGTTTTTAGAAGTAATTATTTGATGTTTTGTTTCATATTTGAGTGTAGTTTGTCAGGCATTGCTATAAGCACAACCACAACACATTTGTTTGCTTGTGTCGAATAGGCTCCTGAAGGGACCCATTCCACTAGCTGCCTGTAACGGAGGCAGTAGCGCTGCCCTTTCTTTGCATTAATGCTATTGTGAAGCAGAGAGCCATTGGCTACCTGCCTCGCATTTACATACCTTGTAGGTCACCTATGAAACACTAGGCTGTCAGATGACGACATGTAGTGCGATGCCTGGGCTAGGCTGCTGACACGACGGAAGAAGTCCTAACTTGTCATATTGATCATGCACACGACAGTGAAAAATGGCCGTGTGACGGCCGTCTAAGTAGCGTCCGTCACACGGCCATTTTTAGCACCAATGAAAGCCTATGGGGCTATTCACATGGCCGTTTTTTTAACGGCCAGTGAATAGCATCTGTCCTGAAATAGGACATGTCAATTGCCCCCCATTGAAATGAATGGGGCCGTTTTTAACGGCCGGTTGACAGGAGTGCTCTCGTCTATCGGCCGTTAAAAACGGGTACCATATGCCCACTCACCCTACCCACTTGCTTGCACAGTACAGTCTCCAGTCTTCATTGAGCAGGCCCTGCCGATGGACCTGCGTTATGCCCGGTGACGTCACCACGTTGGCGCACGCAGGGACGTCATCGCGCACATCGCAGGTCCTTCGGCAGGTCCTGTTCAGTGAAGAGAGAAGAGACTGCTGCAGCGCGAGCAATTGGATAAGGTGAGTTTTTTTTTTTTTTTTTTTAAAATTTTAAAAAAGCAGCTGTGGGGGCTTTAATTTAAACCATGGGGGAAATTATTTAAGATGGGGGCCTACATGGGGGACATTATTAAAGTTGGGAACAATAAAAAAATTCCTACACTATGGGGGACATTATTTTACCAGGGGGCCTACATGGGGGACATTATTTTAGTTAGGGGCACTATGGAGGACATTATGGGCATCATGGGGGGCATGATTATAGTTGGGGGCAAGAAATAACTGCCAATCCAATTCATCAATTTTTCATGTATCAGGGGGTTTATCTGTTTCTGCAGTATACTATTGGGGACCACAGCAGGCACAGTATTGGAGGTGGCAGGATGAGTTGTTCAGAAGGTAGGAGATGGAACCGTAGGAACCTAAGACTGGTCTGAAAGGAGAAGATGAAGAAAGAGAACATCTGCATCAGAGGAGAAGTCACTGGAAGTAAGAGGTATGTGGCGCTATATTCTGGATAGCACTGAATATCATGTGTATGCAAATATGTCTCTAGTGCTAGGTACAAATGTATGTAAAATGTATATGAAGTAGGGAGGGCGGAGCCTGACCGCGCACTTGCTGAGCTCCCGCTGCTGGGCCTCGAATTATCAACGATAGCATCTTAAAACCTGCGACAAAATGGTGAAGACAGGCAAAGATCCAAAGAAGCACCTGATACACTAAAAGGGAAGAAACGTCAAGCAGAAATGGATAAATACCTGAAGAGGAGATATGGGATGACCCTGGCCCGAGCCCTCAAGATGGCAGCGAGCGTGCATGAGCACGAGGAAGAAGTGCCGGAAGACTCCGACATGGAAAACATACCTGACTTGGTGGCCACCGATGGGGGAACAAGACACGGCACAAGTCTCCAGGTCCTTTCTTAAGCAAACCACTCGGCAAGGCCTGGTTACATTGATGAAGGAGCTGTCATCAATAAAAACTGAGGAACGCCACATTGGCCACAGGGTGGAGGCTCTAGAAACAGCTCAGGCCGCTATAATACAGCCCAGTACTGCGGTATAACACCAGTTCGAGGCCCACACAGAATCCCTAAAGTCAGCTTTCCTTTTAATAGAAGACCAGGAAAACCGCAGCAAGAGGAAAAATGTCCGCATAAAGGGACTACCGGAGACCTCCTTGACTCTGCTGCCAGGGCCATTTACACTGAATTGGGCACAGACCGGGCCGGTAAGATTGTTATTGAAAGAATCCATAGATCAACCTGTACCTAAATCTGATGAACCCCTGAAGGATTTTATCTGTGGCTTACTTAGTTATCAGGACACAGTAACCATCTTAACTGCAGCTACTGTAGAGAGAATAAGTCACTACAATATGAGCAAACTGACATCTCTTTATTTCAGGATATTGCTCCCTCTACCTTGGCAAAAAGGAGGGCCCTTCGTCCATTGACTGATATACTTAGGAATCAGAAGATACTGTATAAATGGCTGTTCCCGTTTGGGCTCACATTTGCGGCCAATGGCAAGAGGTGCACCATCCGCTTTCCTTTTGATCTACAGCAAGCGGCAGGCAGTCAGCACCCAGCCACTAGACAAACCATCGTGGCTACCTGTTGTAGGAAAATATTTCTATATGTTAATATAAATTTATACATAACCTCACATTGACCAGATGTAAAGGACATCTAAATTGTGTTTCACAGGAGGACACGACAGGATGGAACAGGCAGCTACATAAACTCATTCAGTATTCCGTGTAAATTAAAGAACTGCTTGTAGGACAGCTGCAGGACAATAAGATTGAATGCAGGAATCTAGATTGGGTTTAGGGTATCTGTTATGCAAAACGCCAGGCTCCTGAATGGCCCGAGAATCACCCTAGACTAGCCCTGATAAACAATTGCTATGTTTACCTTAAACAGGATTTATGGTTTTACACCTTGTTGCTAAACAAGTATAAACATTGTGCCTGATGTTATCAATTCCCTGTCAATACTTCAAAAGGAGCAGCGTCTGCACAGCTGTTACAGTTAGACAATAGATCATGAATTAACCAATCACGATTCCTGGGAACCTGATAATTTTGCTTGTCCACCAATAAGATGTCCTTTACATTTTGGTAAATGGAAAAACATGGTATAAAAATAGAGAGCAGATCTGCTATAGGGGTGAATGAGTGGAGGTAAAATCTATTGGATAAGGCATGTACACTCATTCATATCTACACCAGAGATACACCATTACTCTATGTAACTGAGCTATTATCCATTGCGGTTTCTGGGCCTACATCTGAAAAATAAAGCTTCATCTCTGGAGAACTGGGATTGCTGTGAAATTATTTACCTGGCGGTGGTAAATATAAAATCATACAACATTTTGGTGCCTTGACAAGTGACCAGAAGAAGCACAGAAGGTTGCCACCCAGGACCCAAACCAAAGGAACCGAACCTTTGCCTGCCCTACCAGAAGGAAGTTTTGGAACCCACGCCTTGGAACCCACGCCCTCCACATCTGGTCCGTTCAAACCTTCCTGGACAACGACAGTTGTAAGTATATTTATTTATTCATTTATTAATTATTTTTAGTTGCTTGGTAGTAGCGCCTTTTAGCACTTTCTTAGAATGGCTGGAGATGGTGAGAATGTTGTGAAATGCGAACAAGTAAATAATTGGATTGTGAGTTATATTAAAAATCATGGTGGACCGTACGAAATCCCACAAGATTGTAGGAAATCATGGGATTTAATGAAAGCGTTCCTCAATGAGGAAGCCTTCGAAGGGAAGGTGAAGGAGAAAAAGCGAAAGGGACTGGTTATGCAAGGATTGTTGTTCAGTTGTGTTAAGCTGATGGAGATTGTGGCACAGAGAGATGAGGAACTGAAAGTGCAGGCAGAAAGATATGAAACAGCCCAGAAAGAGTGGAGCGATAAAATGGCTGAGTTAAGATTACATGCGGTGACAACTGGTGAGGCTCTTATTGAGAAGGCAAAACTTTGTGAGCACTTGTCTAGTCTTAATGATGAGTTGTCAGTAAAAATACAGAATGTAGAGAAGGAGCTGGTGGAATGCAAACATGCAACTAATATTGCATTTGATAAATTGGCAGAAAAATGCGTTGTGAATAATGTAGATCAAAACATAACATCAAAAAGTGTAAATCATAATCTCATTTATCCTTGGGCTGATCTACACAATGTGAAGAATATTCCAGCAGCTCCTACTACCACTACAACTGTATTGAATGCTGACAATTCGGGTGAAGTGCAGCTTATTACAAAGCAGCTGAAAGCCTCAGGAAATGGATGTTATGGTAAAAGAAATAGGCCAGGTCCCACGGCATGATATTAATCGGTTCATGAAATGGTTTTGTGATTTACATAGAGTTATAGAGACGTATAACTTGAATATGGATGATTTGGATAGAGTCTTGCAAAGAGTGGTAGGCAATGGATTATGGATTAGAGTGACGCAAAACTGTGGGCAGCAAAAAAAGATAGAGGACATTCTAAAAGAACTGTTGAAGGCATTATATGGAGTGGCTTCAAATATATCTTTGTCTGGAAAAGTGAAGCAAATGAAGCAGGAGTGTCCATATGAATTGTCCAACAGAATTGCGACGGTCATGGAATATGTACTTAGTGGAGATCCTGGATTTGAACAGGGAGGATTAGTTCATAGAGTCATGGTATTGGAGGCCTTGGATGATGAAGTTAGAGACGGAATTCTGTCTGTAACTCCAGATCCAAGTGATTTAAACTATATATTGTTAAGAGCAGATAACTTATGGCAGAGGAGGAACAGAGACTGTAGTTTTGCAGTGGATGCAGCCAAAATATTTGGAGTTGAAGGACAACAGAGCAGGGAAAGAGCAAATAGTTTTGATTTTAAAAGGCCTCATAGGGAAATTTTTTCTTATAGGCACAAAGGTAGAGGGAGATATGATCAGAATAAGAGAGAAAGACCTAATAGACAATCATGGGTGCCTTTTCATGATATAAAAAATGAAAGAGACCGTCTGCAGGAGGAATTAAATCAAATTAAGGGTCAACTTAATAAGTTGAAAAATGGTGACAATAGAGTAGCTGCTGTAATTAGTAATACATCATTACAGTCTGCCTCTAGTGGTCGTACTGATTGTTCTGCTGTTGCTTCTCCCTCTAGTGCCTCTACTGATTGCGTGGATACTGCTTTTCCCTGTCCTACTGATTGCATGTCCATTGCTGTTCCTCCTTTGATAAATTGTTAGGGATCCGAGCCCCCCCCCCCGCCCCAGTTTGCCATTATTTGACAGATTTGACTTTGGATTCATGGGGGCGGCCTACTGTTAATGTGATATTAGGGGGTACTCGTGTGCAAGCGCTGTTAGACAGTGGGGCAGCAGTTAGTTTCAGCAAGCATGTTGTTCCTGGCAATGAGAAAATAAAAATTATAGGTGTCACTGGACATTCCATTGAAGCTCCTTTTGTGCGTGGTGTGGAAATGCAAATTGGAGGAGAGAAATGGAGGTGTGATGTTGTTTGTCAGGATCAGGATATAATTGGTGCTGATGTTTGCGTGGAACAAGGTCTTGTGGTAGATCTTGCAAATCTGAAACTATGGAAAATGTCTGGAAGTGACAATGTGAGTCATGTGTGGCATCCCCCTATGGAACTGGTGACAGCAGCTGTAAAACCTGTTGGTGTGGTTACAGAAAAATTGGGACCCCTGTTGGAATAATTTGATGAATGAGTTTGATGACATAATGGCAAAACATAAACAGGACTGTGGACGGATGAATACAATGATTTTGTTGGAAGGAAGTGATCCACCACCTCAAAAACAGTACCCTGTGCCAAAAGAGGCTGTGAAGCCTATTACAGAAATAATACAACAATTAGAGGCACAAGGAACAATAAAACGGGGTGCATCTGTTTGTAATTCGCCAGCAATTATCAAACCAGATGGATCTTTCAGATTAACGATTGATTATCGTGTTTTGAACAGATATGCAAAAAGTATGGCTCCCGTTGTTGCAGCGTACCCAGAAATGATTGCAAAATTATCACCAGATATGAAAATCTTTACAGTTATTGGAATTTACCTCTTGATCCAAAATGTCAATACAAAACAGCTTTTACTTGGGATGGTGTTCAATATTTTTGGGCAGTTTTGCCACAAGGGTACAAAGACAGCGTAGCCATATTTAATTTGCATATGAAAGAGGTTATCAACAAATTTTCAAAATCTG
This sequence comes from Rhinella marina, assembly GCA_900303285.1. Lineage (NCBI taxonomy): Eukaryota > Metazoa > Chordata > Amphibia > Anura > Bufonidae > Rhinella > Rhinella marina. The sequence goes on from ONZH01028043.1 coordinate 10,000, forward strand.
AAAGAGTCATCTCGTATGTTGATGATATTCTAATTGGATCTCCATCATTGGAAGAACATGCAGATTATGTGAGGGAAATGCTACAGCTATTGAGAGAAGCAGGTTTAAAAATTAACCCAAGAAACATACAGCTAGGGAAGAAGAAAGTCCAATTTTTGGGTATGACTGTAGGACAATCAGGAAGAAGCATCAATGAACAAAGGGTAGAGTTGATCAGCAAGATGCCTTTACCCACAGATAACAGAAGCCTCAGGCAATTTTTGGGAATGACAGGATTTTGCAGGGAATTTGTCCCCCATTATGCAGCGATCACGGAATGTCTGTACGAACTACTTAAACAGGATGAATGGAAATGGAGTTTGGAGCACACACAGGCTGTAGAAACACTGAAAGAGATGTTAGGAAGTGCACCTGCATTAGCATCTCCAGACCCCAACAAAGAATTCAGGCTTTACCCTCATGTAGGCCCTACTACCTTGTCGGTGGCGCTAACACAAGAGTGTTTTGGGAAACAGAGACCTATAGCCTATGGATCAAGATTGTTGTCAGCAGTGGAGCAAAAGTATCCTTTGTGTACACAAATGGTTTTATGTTGCTATTGGGCAATTAACAAGTTCAGGTACTTAACTGGATCACAAACAGTTGTCATAGCTAGTCATCACACTCCTATTGTATTATTGGCAAATGGAAAATGGAAAGAGACAGATGTGAATTGCAAAAGACTTGCTAGATGGACTACAGCATTGTTGTCAGAAAATATTCAGGGGTTGATGTTGAAGTAGCCTAGTGTTTTTATTGGTGGTTTGGCGATTGAAGGAGAACCTCATGAATGTCAGGTGCAGGGTGACAGTTTGCAGCATAAGGTTTTCTCAGCTGTCTCACAGCCTTTCGATTCTGGAACTGAGTGCTGGTACATTGATGGTTCATCTTACTACAAGGATGGAAAAAGGGTTGCAGGATTTTCTGGAATTTTTGTTAAAAATGGAGAAATACATAGACAATTCTCATTTTCTAGTAGAGCTCAGTCTGCACAGTATGTTGAAATTGCTGCACTTTTGCAAGTCCTTTTAGAAATGAGAGAAGTAGGAGGTGTGGTCAATGTTGTCTCAGATTCAGATCAAGTATGTAAAGGAGCAGTTGTTTATTTGTCATGGTGGAATGTGATGAGCTTCAAAGGGACTGATGGCAGTGAAATAAGATATGCGGCTTTATGGAAAATGGTGGAAGAAGAATCACAGTTTTTCTCTAAGATCAATGTCAGAAAGGTACAGGCACATAAAAAGCTGACTACTGAACATTACTGGAACAATACTGTAGATAAAATAGCAAAGGAAGCTGCAGTTGATGCCCCTCTATGGCCATTGCTAACAAACAATTTTTCATTTCCAGTATCAGCTCTTACTTGGGCCCAGACAAAGGTAGTTCAAGAGAGAGTAAGGCTACTTTCACACTAGCGTTTTAAAATTCCGCTATTGAGTTCCGTCATAGGGGCTCAATACCGGAATAAAACGCTTCAGTTTTGTCCCCATTCATTGTCAATGGGGACAAAACTGAACTGAAGACAACGGAATGCTCCTGATAGCATTCCGTTCCGTCTTCAGACCGGAGAACAAACCGCAGCATGCTTCGGTTTGCTCTCCGGTCCAGGCATCCGCACCAAGACGGATCCGGAATGACCCCCAATGCAAGTCAATGGGGGTGGATCCGTCTGGTGTGACCATAATGGTAACCGGATCCGCCCTCCATTGACTTTCAATGGAGTCCATTAAGGATCCGGCTACACATAGACACATACAGACACAGACATACACATAAACATAAACATACACACACATATAGACATACAAACACACATACATACTTACATGCACCCCGGCAGGTCTTCGGAGCGTCAGAGGGACAGGACGGCGCGCACAGATGACGATTCCACTAGGCGCCCAGCAGAGGGCGCTGTGAGGAATCGTGACCTATGTGAGCCGTGCTGTCCCTCTGACGCTCCGAAGACCTGCCGGGGTGCATGTAAGTATGTATGTGTGTTTGTTTGTCTATATGTGTGTGTATGTTTATGTGTATGTATGTACTGTGTGACATGTGTGGGGCCGGAGCGCGGTTCTGGCTCCACACATGTCACTGCGGCAGGCCTGATCCGGCAGCACCCTTCACCTGCCGGATCAGGCCTGCCGCCAGTGTGAAAGTAGCCTAAGTGAACTGGGTAGGATACAAGATCAGGATGAGGAGATAGGACCTTTGAAGAAAATGTGTGAGGCAGGACCAGTAAACTTTGAGGGACAGAAACTTTATCTAAAAGATAGCCTGTTAGTCACTGAACAGAAGGGCTTACCAGTATGGGTCGCCCCAAAGGGAGTAAGGAAAGATATATTGACATGGATACATGGGTCTCCAGCAGGTGGCCACCCTAAACTGACCTTGGCGTTAGAAAGGTTAGAACAGGTGGCATGGTGGCCACAAAGCAAAGAGCAAATGCAAGACCACATTTTATCATGCTTAGAATGTGCTAGACATGACCCAGCAAACAGAAAAAGGAGAGGCGCTTTGATGAGGCAAGCTCCCATGGGAAAGAATGCAAATTGATTACACAGGTGAATTACCTCATACTGCACACCAGAACAAATATTTATTGGTTGTTGTTGATTCTTTCAGTCATTGGGTGGAGGCTTTTCCTACCAAAAATTGCACTGCTACCACCACATCAAGAGTGCTAGTGAAGGAAATTTTTAGCAGATGGGGAATACCCAAGGTCGTGGACAGTGACAGTGGTCCAAGTTTTGTGGGTAGCGTCATGCAAGAGACCTGTAAGCTTCTAGGCATAAATCAAAAGTTTCACATCTTTTACCACCCAGAATCATCAGGACAAGTCGAGAGAATGAACAGATCAATAAAAGAGGCACTCAAGAAAGTGGTAAATGAACAGGGCACAGATTGGGATGAGAAATTGCCTTTTGTTTTGGCCACTATTCGTTCACGGGTATGTAGATCTATTGGATTTGCACCATATGAAGCCCTCTTAGGAAGAACAATGAGGACATGGGAACATCTATTGAATCCTCTCCCACCAGTTTTAGATACTGTTGCCTTATCAGAGTCATGGGTAGAGACTCTAAAATGCCACATATTAACGGTCCACAAGGCCATATGTGTCAATGATGAGTGTACACATAAAAGTACACAAAGATGGTTTGACGCAATGGGAGACAACAAAGAACATCAGACTGGTGACAGGGTCATGCTACAGGATTTTTCAGCGTTCCACCCATTCCCAAAAGCAAAGTGGAAAGGTCCATATGTTATCATAGACAAAATTGGACCTTCCGTGTATCTGTTAGATTTGGGAAACAATGTCTCAAGGTGGAGTCATGCATGCCAGATAAAGGCATTCAAAGGGAAAACTGAATTGATGAATGAAAACAATGTCTAATATGATTTTTGAGTTTGTCTTTCAGATCCCACAGGAAAAGGAAAAAAACCCGAGCGGCAAAGATGACTTACCTACCTCATGGAGTTCTGCGTTTCTCTAGATTGGCATTAATATTCCTGATTTATATTACTATAGTGATTAGTTTAGGAGGTGTAGTAGTGGGGGAGTATAGTAGAAACAAGCGGAATACAGATAATAAGGACACTTTTACTGTTGATTTGAAATTAATAGGGAAATCAGATGGGGTTAGCATAGTAATTAATACAGTAAAGAGCATAGTAGGGGATTGGATAGTGGTTCAATGCAACATTACTATGGAACAACAGGATCTCGACTTTGAATATGCTGTTTGGACATTCCCTGGAGGAAGTGATTTACATAAAAGCACCAACATCCTATCAGTTAACTCGGTCGTGATAATGGTGCTGGAAAGGAACTTTACCCTATTGAGAAGTGGGATTGTGTCCTGCAATCCTCATGATATCCTACAGAATGAACATAAAAGCATAATCGATATAACTGTTGTAAATTCTGAGGACTGCCCTACTATTCTTCCATGCCCAGAACATGGGATATTCATTGAACGGACTCAATCTATTGTATATAATGATGTTTCTTTTGTATCGTTGCCATTATTGTTGAACTTTTCATTGTTTAATATTCCAGAGAGTTGCCCAGAGACAATGACGATGTGGTTCAAATCTGTCTTTCAAACACATTTAGATTTGTTTTGGGATGCTACACAAGGGCTAAAATTCAGGAAAGTATCAAAAAGGGATCTGGGAACTGATATAATATCAGGACTCAGTTTGGGTACTTCAATCTGGAATAGGGCTGATTTAGAAGGCTTAAATTTTAGAGATCAAAAATTTATAAGTGGGTTGGAGCAAATATTGCTTAAAGAGGGAAGAGTGGATTTCAACACTCTAGCCTAAGTGAAAATAGATATTCAGGACATTCACACAATCGCTGCTAATTTGCAGAGCATCCAAAAGTCTGTGAATGCACTGAATGATTCACTTAATTATAATAATGTGTCCAAAACGATGGTTTGTGGTATGATAGGGAATCTACTTAGCGAACACCTAAGTCTTGGTCTACAAGAAATAGAAAGAGGAGAATGGTCGAGAATAATGGACTCTAAGTTAGTACTTAATTTGGTTGGGAAATTTGGACTGAACTGTAAGAATTTGGCTCTTTCAAGGATATCAGGTCTTCAATCCATTTGTGATAAAGAACAGTTAGGGAAGAACCTTGTACCCCTGACTCTGGACATTCCTGTATGGACTGTAACACCCACCCCTGTCTACAAAATGATTGTACTTGGAGAACTCGAGGTAAGAAATGGAACTTCAGTTCTGAAACAACATCTTCTTCAAGTTGCTCATAAAGGAGGATCAAGCATGGAAATCGATTGACCCCAATTGCTGTGACAAACGTGGTCGAGTATGGTTGTGTTCCTGTACCCCAGAGCGGCTGGAGGATGTGGATGGCTGTGCTACTAAACATACTAGGAGCTGTCTGATTCAACTGCAGAGGCCCAACCCTGGGTGGAGGAGAATTATCCATGATGAAGGATCAAAGGTCTGTGCTTTAGGGGTTCTTGTATTCGCTTGGCAAAACCAGGTGCAATGCCAGGCACCTATGACAGGGTGGTGTGTGAACCTTACACATGGACTTTTAACAATTGGAGGAAAGCCTATAAGAGCCAATGTCAACCTGGACAACTTAACGATGGACATTGTACAGAACGACTTAGGGAACTGGGAATCCATGATTTCTCCGTTATTTAAGAAAATTCCACCACTTACAGTTGAGTTTGACACATTATTTAAGAGGGATGATAGGAAAATTATAGAGTTAGAAACATTGGTTAAAGAAAACATTGCCAGTTCCAAAAAGATAGTGAAGGAATTTCAAGAGCCTTGGTGGAGCATTTCCATATAATACCTACACTCACCCCTTATTGAGAACTATGTCTATGATGTTTCTCTGTCTTCAATTTGTATTAATTTGTGTTTTGTTTATATTATATTGCTGCTGGAGGAAACAAATCAAGAGACTGCAAGATATACAGAAATCTGTAGAGTTAGCAGCAATTATAAATCATAAATTATAAATGTGTTGTCTTGTGAATCGATTCTAGTCAGAACCGATTCAAGTGGAGGACTGTAGGAAAATATTTCTATATGTTTAATATAAATTTATACATAACCTCACATTGACCAGATGTAAAGGACATCTAAATTGTGTTTCACAGGAGGACACGACAGGATGGAACAGGCAGCTACATAAACTAATTCAGTATTCCGTGTAAATTAAAGAACTGCTTGTAGGACAGCTACAGGACAATAAGATTGAATGCAGGAATCTAGATTGGGTTTAGGGTATCTGTTATGCAAAACGCCAGGCTCCTGAATGGCCCGAGAATCACCCTAGACTAGCCCTGATAAACAATTGCTATGTTTACCTTAAACAGGATTTATGGTTTTACACCTTGTTGCTAAACAAGTATAAACATCGTGCCTGATGTTATCAATTCCCTGTCAATACTTCAAAAGGAGCAGCGTCTGCACAGCTGTCACAGTTAGACAATAGATCATGAATTAACCAATCACGATTCCTGGGAACCTGATAATTTTGCTTGTCCACCAATAAGATGTCCTTTACATTTTGGTAAATGGAAAAACATGATATAAGAATAGAGAGCAGATCTGCTATAGGGATGAATGAGTGGAGGTAAAATCTATTGGGTAATTCATGTACACTCATTCATATCTACACCAGAGATACACCATTACTCTATGCAACTGAGCTATTATCCATTGCGGTTTCTGGGTCTACATCTGAAAAATAAAGCTTCATCTCTGGAGAACTGGGATTGCTGTGAAATTATTTACCTGGCGGTGGTAAATATAAAATCATACAACACCTGTCTGCTCAGCAGTGGCGGCACCACCTTTCCCCCTGGAATGAGCCATAGTCCATTGCTACCAAGAATCATTCTACGAGGAACAAGAAAACATCTATTTGACCAGCTGGAAGGAGGAGTACCTGACATGGTGACCAAAGATCATTCCCTCAGGAGACTCAGTTTGTTAAGTAGCACTGCACTACTATGATTATGTACCTACCTTCTATCATTTTATTACAGTTTGGAAGGCACTTAGTGCTTGCCCTCCCTATGAGGCGACAATCTGCCCTTTATATGTTTGAATGATTGGACCAAATTTTCGTTCTTTTTATAACGGTCCTTATTCTGGATTTCGGGCCCTATGCTCTCTGATTAGAAGAGTGAAGAGATGCATATCCACCCCCCCTCCTATACCAAGCCTTTGGAGCAGTCAGAATTTCCTTGCCCAGGCATCATCTTGTATACTTTTAAGTTTTTGTTTATGGTTTTTTTCTGTTGACTTATATACTGTTTTGTATTTGTCTCTCCCAGGGACGGCTTAGGTGGCTCAATCGCTATTGGCTCAGAGACTCAACATGACATCTATAAAAGTTACGTCCTTCAACTTACAAGGCTTCAATATCCCTCAGAAGAGATTTCAGGTTATTACTATACTTAGACACCTACATACGGACATATGTTTCCTACAGGAAACTCACTTCAAACAGGAAAGAGTTCCCAACCTCCCTAAAACCTACTTTGGACACTGGTTTCATAGCTGCCATGTTGGGGCCTCCAGGGGAGTCAGCATTGCTATTAAGAAATCAATCCCCTTTATTTACTCGGTTACTTACGCAGACTCAGAGGGAAGATTTCTTTTTGTTAAAGGAAAGATCGGATTATTGCCAGTGACATTTGCTAACCTATATGCACCTAATACTGCTCAAGTCAAATGGTTCAAAACTGTTCTTGAAATGTTTGAGGTGTTTGCTGAGGGGCTTAGAATTGTTGGGGGAGATTTAAATTTTGCCCTAAACCCATCACTAGACACATCCACGGGCACATCGGCTCTCTCTCAAGTAAACCTCAGACGAGCGTATAGAGCTCTACATAGTGCTCAATTGATAGATGTATGGAGGATGACACATGTGACCATCAAAGATTACACATATAATTCTACAGTTCACAACTCTTATCAGAGACTAGACTATATATTTTGCTCAGCAAACCACATACAAATAGCACAGGGCGCTGATATAGGACCCATCTCTGTATCTGACCATGCACCAGTGACGGTCACCCTCTGTGTCACTGACCTACTAGCCAGAGAATGGCAGTGGTGACTGAATGAGACACTATTGGATTCAGAAAGCATCATCAAATCTTTGGGGGACAAGTTAGCCCTCTTTTTCAAGATCAATGACACAGGGGAGACGTCTCAAGGAATCATCTGGGAGACGCATAAGGCGTTCATACAAGGTGAACTGATTGTTTTAAGTGCAGTGAAAAAGAAAGAACGGTGAGATCCGTTTTTATTACCTTTCTATGGGGAGGATGCAGACCGACAGTACCCTACTCTAGACTCATTCTCCCATGACCTCTAGGAGGCTTTGGCCTCTCAGATCCTCATTCTACTCTGCTATTCATCTGAAAAGATGGACCCAACTTGTGGACCCTCGCCTTGATAATCTTAGCTCACAATGTAAGAGGGCCTCACAAACGGCCCTAAATGGGGCGGGACTCTGGGGAATCCCCAGAAAGACTCCTATATCCAACATAATTACTCAGAATACTGTCCGGACTATTAAATCCCTTATTACAGGTAATGGTCTCCTGAACATACCTTCTTGACTTATGCCCGCAAAGTATACCCCACTCCTCTCCCACCCAAACCTACATGAATTACCACCGGGCTGGGACAGATACGGATCACACTCACTGAAAGATTTTTTGAGATTAGCAGAAAAACACCCAGACTTCTCTTTTCTATCTATAGGCAATATCCCTCCACTGGATTTCTTAGCAATAGCAAATCTGCATAAGACATTAAGCGAATTGCACAAAAAATATCCTAAACATCCTGACCCCTCCTGGCTAGAGGAATTACTTAGAGCTGATAAAACCCATATTCGACTTGTATATTAGGGGTTGGGAATCAGATATGCCTCGCTCATTTTCAGAAAGTGATATCCGTATGATCCACACACATTCGCATGGGTTTTCAAGATGTGTCAGAATTCAGGAGAACTCTTACAAAATTATGACTAGACGGTACAAGACCCCAGTGATGATCCGGCGGTTGGGGCTCAGCATAGATGACTTGTGTTGGAGGTGTAAAGGGGAGAAGGGGACTCTGGGAGGAGATATTCAAAATAATCGTGAAGATATACAAAACTCAACTCTCCTTTACTCCAGAGTCTGTCCTTTTATGATTACCTAGCACTAACTGGAGACCCTCTAGCTCTAATTTAGCCACTCATCTCATCCAAACTGCTAAACTTCTGATACCGCTCAAATGGCTGGACCCATCCCCCATCCATTTCCCTTTGGCTGGATAGGGTAGATCAGATATGTAGGCTGGAGGAACTAGCTAGTTGGGCAAACAGAATGCACGCTGCTTTTATTACACTTTGGAAGCCTTGGTTGAACTATAGACAATCCATGTCATGGACCTTTGAGGCATGTTCATCAAGCCTTTAGTAACCTATGTTCTTTGTTATAGTATATATTGCACTAATTTTCTCATAAGGATGTTTTAATAACGTATTTTCCTTTGGCGCTACCTGAATGATATCTGGCGTTAACCTTGGGCGTAGACCTGTTTTTCCCCTCCCCCCTCCCTTTATCCCCTCCCTTCCTCTCTTCCCATGGCCCTCCTCCCCCCTCTCTTTTCTGTAATGAAAATAAGAGTCCTGATTGTATCTTTCTTTGAGATATACTTTTTCATCATTGCCATCCGCTTCTTTTGATGCTATAAGTCTCTTCCTTTTTGGTCACGCCGATATTTCTTTTCGACTTCATATCATGTTTTTTTGTACAGTCATGGCCAAAAGTTTTGAGAATGACACAAATATTATATTTTCACATGATCTGCTGCCCATTGGTTTTTATGTGTGTTTGTCAGATGTTTTTATCACATACAGAGATATGATTGCAATCATATTATGAGTAACAAAAGCTTATATTGACAGTTAGAATGAGTTAATGCAGCAGGTCAATATTTGCAGTGTTGACCCTTCTTCTTCAGGACCTCTGCAATTCTCCCTGGCATGCTCTCAATCAACTTCTGGACCAAATCCTGACTGATAGCAGTCCATTCTTGCACAATCAATGCTTGCATTTTGTCAGAATTTGTTGGTTTTTGTTTGTCCACCCGTCTCTTGATGATTGACCACAAGTTCTCAATGGGATTAAGATCTGGGGAGTTTCCAGGCCATGGACCCAAAATCTCTATGTTTTGTTCCCTGAGCCATTTAGTTATCACCTTTGCTTTATGGCAAGGTGCTCCATCATGCCGGAAAAGGCATTGTTGATCGCCAAACTGCTCTTGGACGGTTGGGAGAAGTTGCTCTCGGAGGACATTCTGGTACCATTCTTTATTCATGGCTGTGTTTTTAGGCAAGACTGTGAGAGAGACGATTCCCTTGGCTGAGAAGCAACCCCACACATGAATGGTTTCAGGATGCTTTACAGTTGGCATGAGACAAGACTGGTGGTAGCGCTCACCTCGTCTTCTCCGAATAAGCTGTTTTCCAGATGTCCCAAACAATCGGAAAGGGGATTCATCAGAGAAAATGACTTTACCCCAGTCCTCAGCAGTCCACTCCCTGTACCTTTTGCAGAATATCAGTCTGTCCCTGATGTTTTTTCTGGAGAGAAGTGGCTTTTTTGCTGCCCTCCTTGAGACCAGGCCTTGCTCCAAGAGTCTCCGCCTCACAGTGCGTGCAGATGCACTCACACCTGCCTGCTGCCATTCCTGAGCAAGCTCTGCACTGCTGGTAGCCCGATCCCGCAGCTGAAACACTTTTAAGAGACGGTCCTGGCGCTTGCTGGTCTTTCTTGGGTGCCCTGGAGCCTTTTTGGCAACAATGGAACTTCTCTCCTTGAAGTTCTTGATGATGCGATAGATTGTTGACTGAGGTGCAATCTTTCTAGCTGCGATACTCTTCCCTGTTAGGCCATTTTTGTGCAGTGCAATGATGACTGCACGTGTTTCTTTAGAGATAACCATGGTTAACAGAAGAGAAACAATGATGCCAAACACCAGCCTCCTTTTAAAGTGTCCAGTGGTGTCATTCTTACTTAATCATGACAGATTGATCTCCAGCCCTGTCCTCATCAACACCCACACCTGTGTTAATGGAGCAATCACTGAAACGATGTTAGCTGGTCCTTTTAAGGCAGGGCTGCAATGATGTTGAAATGTGTTTTGGGGGATAAAGTTCATTTTCTAGGCAAATATTGACTTTGCAAGTAATTGCTGTTAAGCTGATCACTCTTTATAACATTCTGGAGTATATGCAAATTGCCATTATAAAAACTGAAGCAGTAGACTTTGTAAAAATTAATATTTGTATCATTCTCAAAACTTTTGGCCATGACTGTATTATGTGACTCTCAATAAACAGATTTATGATGAAAAAAATGTATATGGAGTAGATATATCTACTGTAAGTGTAGCCTATATGTAATTTATATACTGTATAGTGTATTATATATGGATGTATATATGTATATGTGATTATGTGAGTGTAGTGTCTGTATAGTCTGTTTAGATATGCATACCTCCCAAACATCCCAGATCTGGAATAACTACTGTGTGCACAATGAACACTAGGCAGGATAAGGACATGCACAGACATTGAGTGGAGTTAGAGGTGTGGGTCAGTGGTTTAAAAGACTTGTTGCAGCGCGCTTTGTGCACCGCTGATAGTTTGGCTCCTTAGCCTTTTTAAAAGTTGTGTGATATGTATGTGTATGTATGTGTTTGAGGTAATACTTGTGGACTGTGTACCTGTACATTTTTCAAACTAGCACCTGGATCTGAAAACTTTTGCAATTGCATGTAAATATATCCGTATAGTGACATCTGTTTGTTCTTTTCCTTATTTTTAGGTCCGCCTCACCAAGGTGGTCGCACATGTTCAGTTTAAATATTCACCTGCCAATAGGCATATTTCCTGTTAATAGCTGTGACAGTTACAAGGATAGAGCTACTGAAGAACGGACATGCCCATTAAGCGACCAACCTGAAATAAATCTTGCAGAATGACTGGAGCAATGAAAGGGGAGATCTCTAGTTCCACATGAGGTAGAAGGCTGGTTCTAGCTTTGTTAAAAAGAAATTGTCATGTGCTTTATGATGTCTAATTTTCATTTTTTACATCAATCATGGCATAACCCCTTTAAAGGGGTTCTCCGGCCTTGACCTTGATAATTGCTATAATTGCTGGATAATTCTAACCTTCCACAGTGCAGCCAGCTCGGAGATCCGCCTCCCGGTCACGTGGTCCCTCCTGATGGATTTTCTGTCTTCCGGCTGAAGTCCATCTTTTTCTCTTCCTGTCCTCTCTTCCTTTCTCCAGCAGGAGATGGATTGTCATGAGTGACGTCACCGCCTCCTGCTGGAGAAAGCGCCGACCGGCAATCTTCACATCTCACTAGGCTGAATGCTAGTGTGCATGTGCGGGACTGCCTGCTGCCCGTCCATCAGTCTCTGCATAGTACAGGCTTCTCTGTACTTACATCATGCTGTGTAGGAGTGACAGCATAGCGATCAACCACAGAGGCTGATTGCTATGCTGTGCATGTCACTGGGGGCACTTTGGATGGCAAACAGGGGGCACTGGCAGGCACAAAAGGGGCACTGGATGGCAAACAGGAGGACAATGCATGGCACAATGAGAGCACTGCATGGCACAATGAGGATGGCAAATAAGGGGGCACTGGATGGCAAATGGGCACTGGATGGCAAACAAAGGGGCACAAATTGGCACAATGGGGCACTGGAAGGCAAAAAGGGGCACTGGATGGCAAACATGGGGCACTAGATGGCAAACATGGAGCACTGGATGGCACAATGGGGGCACTGAATGACACGAGAGGAATGGATGGCAAACATGAGGCACTGGATGGCACAAGGGGGCACTGGATGGCACAAGAGGGCAATGGATGGCACTGTTATGGGGACACTGTGGATGTCACTACTGTGGAGGCACTGTGGATGTCACGGTTATGGGGGCACCGTGGATGTCCCTGTTATGGGGGCACCGTGGATGTCCCTGTTATGGGGGCACTGTGGATGTCCCTGTTATGGGGGCACTGTGGATGTCCCTGTTATGGGGGCACTGTGGATGTCCCTGTTATGGGGGCACTGTGG
>ONZH01028045.1:0-107537 GCA_900303285.1 Rhinella marina
AGTAAAATGCCCCCCATGTGCAAAAATGCCCCCAGTGCCCCCTTGTGCCAGTAAAAATGCCCCCAGTGCCCCATGTGCCAGTAAAAATGCCCCCAGTGCCCCCTAAAAATGTGCCAGTAAAATGCCCCCAGTGCCCCTTGTGCCAGTAAATGCCCCAGTGCCCCATGTGCCAGTAAAAATGCCCCCCAGTGCCCCCAGTTGTGCCAGTAAAAAATGCCCCCCAGTGCCCCCTGCCCCCTTGTGCCAGTAAAAATGCCCCAGTGCCCCCCTTTGTGCCAGTAAAAATGCCCCAGTGCCAGTGCCAGTAAAATGCCCCCAGTGCCCCCATGTGCCAAAAATGCCCCCAGTGCCCTTGTGCCATAAAAATGCCCCCAGTGCCCCCTGAGTGCCCCCAGTGCCCCTTGTGCCAGTAAAATGCCCCCAGTGCCCCCATGTGCCAGTAAAAATGCCCCCAGTGCCCCCATAAAAAAAATAAACACTTACTTACCTCCAGCAGCGATGCGATGCAGGCCTCTTCCGGCCTGTGTCCAGCGCTGTACGGCTCGGGCGGCGCGATGACGTCATCGCGTCGCCTGAGCTGGCCTCTGATAGGCTGCAGGCCTAGGGCCTGCAGCCTATCAGAGGAACGGGCAGGGGAGACGCCTCTCCCTCCCCTGCCCCGCATCTCCAAAGGCAGACTATGGAGATGAGCGCTTCCACAATGGAAGCGCTCATCTCCCTCTGCCCCACCGCCGCAATTGCAGGGCACGGCCGGGCCATTAAGGGGGCGCTCTGGCAGGGCGCCCCCTTAACTGGCCGGGAGTGAAGCGCCCTGTGCAACCGCACAGGTCGCACACCCCTAAGGCCGGCCCTGAGTGTACTATACACCTAGTAGACTATTCCAGATGCATATGCTTCCTGATCCACAATGTACAAGATGCGGAGCAGACAGGGGGGGTTTCTTTCATATGGTGTGGCAGTGTCCTTTTCTTCAAGAGTTCTGGATCGGAGTACATTTCTATCTAAATACCAAAATTGGGCTCCCGAATATTTGTTCACCTGCAGTTAGTCTACTGGGTTTGGTTAACGAGGTTATTCCCTACCAAGTATGGGAGACGCCTATATAGGTTACTGCTATATTACGCAAGGAAAACTATTCTTCTGAATTGGAAGCCTCCTAAGACTCCCACTAAGCAGCATTGGGTACAGTTGGTCAATTCAGATTTAGTACTATATAAATTGACATATGAGAGCAGAGGGGTCCCGGACCGTTTCCTCAAAATATGGGATCCTTGGATTAATGCACATACAGTTGTGGTATAAGAAGTGAACATGCTTCTCGGGTCCTGTGGGGGAGGGGTGTGTGTGGTTGGTGTGTGTGTGGATGGAGGGTGATAAATCTTACGTATTATGTTAAGATCTCTGCTGCGAATTGGTCTACAAAGAATCACATAGTAATTTTTGCATCTGAGAGTTACTGTCGGTAACTGCTTTGGCAGAGTTCATTAGCAATTGTATTGGAAAGATGTTTTGGATGTGTAATGTTGTTTTCTATGCATTCTTAAAACTCAATAAAAAATATACTTAAAAAAAAAAGAAAATGAGGACATATGCTAGCAATATACCCCCACTGTCTCAGATGGGAATACCCCTTTAACTCATAGCGTGCAGAGGATGCACAGAGCAGGCTCACGCATTGAGCTCACTTCATACATGGAGGATGCTGGCTGTTTAATACAGCAGGTAAGTATGCTCTAGAGCAGTGATCTCAAACTCATGCCAGGAGAGCCTACAGCTATTGGGGCATGCTGGGAGTTGTAGTTTTGCAACAGCTGGAGGGCCACGAGTTTGAGATCCCTGCTCTAGAGGATGGGTCCGGTCATTCTGGGAGTTATTATAGGGATTGGACACTGTGTAGCCAAAACCTTAAAAGTAATAGGCAACAATGGTGGTAGTCACCATGATGATTGGGACCAGGGGCGTATCTATAGGGGGTGCAGAGGTAGCAGTCGCTACCGGACCCAGGAGCCTGAGGGGCCCCAAAGACCCTTGTACCGCATAAGAAGACACACAGAGCACTAAGGGAAGGGGGGCCCAAGCTGAACTCTTGCACCAGGGCCCATGAGCCTTTAGCTACGCCCCTGATTGGTTAAGGACTAAAGGGGCTGTCCCATCTAGACATTCATGGCATATTGATAGTCCAGTAGGTGCAGTTCCCCCCTTTGGGACTTGCTCAAGAGCAGGCCCCACCATGAATGAAGATGGAGAGCATTCACTACAGTGGGACTAAGCTGGCCCGGGTATTATCTGAAGCCCCATAGTCGTGAATGGAGGGGAGGCCGCACATGCGCAGTGTCCTCGTCATTCAATTGTATGGGTCTTTTGAAAATCGTCAAGCACATCTGCTCAGCTGTTTTCGGTAGTTCCATAGCTGTGAATAGACAGGATGTCACGCTTGTGCAGTGTGCTCTCCATTCTTGAGAAAGAAGCAGGTCCCAGAGGTGGGACCGGCACCTGTCAGGCTTTTATGGTATGCCTGTGGATATGTCCGAAATGTCCAGATGAGACAACAGCACGTGAGAGAAATCATGGAGAAGAGTGACCTCTGCTGGCTACAGTGAGGAAAAGCAAGAGCCTACAGCAGCTGCTATTACCAGGTTTGATTCTC
This sequence comes from Rhinella marina, assembly GCA_900303285.1. NCBI lineage: Eukaryota > Metazoa > Chordata > Amphibia > Anura > Bufonidae > Rhinella > Rhinella marina. Next base: position 2,648 of record ONZH01028045.1, read on the forward strand.
CATCCATGCACAAACCAAGCACAACCTTATTACTAAGATCGGGCAAAAAAAGTTGCACATAATGGCCATTATTGTACAAAAATTGTGGCTTTTCCCAACATGCGTAATGTCTTTAAAAACTGGTTAAAGAAAGAGGCTTTGAATTACTGAAAGTTTCCTGCCCTGCTTGGTGAGGTCGCTGCCATGGGTGGACTCAGAACTTAAAGTGGCCCTGGAAAGAAACCTAAAAGATTGTTGATGGGTTCAGAATGACAGAAGGTGGGGCAACACAAGTGAGTGGGGACTGAAATACTGTAGTGCAGCACAATATACTGCCACAGCAGAACCACATACCACAGTGCAGCACAATATACTGCCCCAGCAGAACCACATACCACAGTGCAGCACAATATACTGCCCCAGCAGAACCAAATACCACAGTGCAGCACAATATACTGTCCCAGCAGATCCAAATACCACAGTGCAGCACAATATACTGTCCCAGCAGAAGCAAATACCACAGTGCAGCACAATATACTGCCCCAGCAGAACCACATACCACAGTGCAGCACAATATACTGCCCCAGCAGAACCACATACCACAGTGCAGCACAATATACTGCCCCAGCAGAACCACATACCACAGTGCAGCACAATATACAGCCCCAGCAGAACCAAATACCACAGTGCAGCACAATATACTGTCCCAGCAGATCCAAATACCACAGTGCAGCACAATATACTGTCCCTGCAAAGCAAATACCACAGTGCAGCACAATATACTGCCCCAGCAGAACCACATACCACAGTGCAGCACAATATACTGCCCCAGCCAGAACCACATACCACAGTGCAGCACAATACCACAGTAGCAGCCCAGCCAATATACAGCCCCAGCAGAACCAAATATCACAGTGCAGCACAATATACTGCCCCAGCAGAACCACATACCACAGTGCAGCACAATATACTGCCCCAGCAGAACCAAATACCACAGTGCAGCACAATATACTGCCCCAGCAGAACCACATACCACAGTGCAGCACAATATACTGCCCCAGCAGAACCAAATACCACAGTGCAGCACAATATACTGCCCCAGCAGAACCACATACCACAGTGCAGCACAATATACTGCCCCAGCATAACCAAATATCACAGTGCAGCACAATATATTGCCCCAGCAGAACCAAATACCACAGTGCAGCACAATATACTGCCCCAGCAGAACCAAATACCACAGTGCAGCACAATATATTGCCCCAGCAGAACCAAATACCACAGTGCAGCACAAAATACTGCCTCAGCATTACCAAATACCACAGTGCAGCACAATATACTGCCCCAGCAGAAACAAATATCACAGTGCAGCACAATATACAGCCCCAGCAGAACCAAATACCACAGTGCAGCACAAAATACTGCCTCAGCATTATTTACAGCAGCAAACCAATACCACAGTGCAGCACAATATACTGCCCCAGCAGAACAAATACCACAGTGCAGCACAATATACTGCCCCAGCAGAACCAAATACCACAGTGCAGCACAAATATACTGCCCCAGCAGAACCAAATACCACAGTGCAGCACAAAATATACAGCCCCAGCAGAGCCAAATACCACAGTGCAGCACAATATACTGTCCCAGCAGATCCAAATACCACAGTGCAGCACAATATACCGCCCTGCAGAACAAATACCACAGTGCCACAAATATACTGTTACCACAGCAGCAATATACTGCCCAGAAGCAAATACCAGCACACAATACTATGCAGCCAGCAGAACCAAATACCACAGTGCAGCACAATATACTGCCCCAGCAGAACCAAATACCACAGTGCAGCACAAATATACTGCCCCAGCAGAAACCAATACACAGTGCAGCCACAATATATTGCCCCAGCAGAACCAAATACCACAGTGCAGCACAAAATACTGCCTCAGCATTACCAAATACCACAAGTGCAGCACAATATACTGCCCCAGCAGAAACAAATATCACAGTGCAGCACAATATACTGCCCCAGCAGAACCAAGATACCACAGTGCAGCACAATATACTGCCCAGCAGAACCACATACCACAGTGCAGCACAATATACTGCCCCAGCAGAAGCCAAATACCACAGTGCAGCACAATATACTGCCCCAGCAGAACCAAATACCACAGTGCAGCACAATATACTGCCCCCAGCAGAACCACATACCACAGTGCAGCACAATATACTGCCCCAGCATAAACCAAATATCACAGTGCAGCACAATATATTGCCCCAGCAGAACCAATACCACAGTGCAGCACAATATACTGCCCCAGCAGAACCAAATATCACAGTGCAGCACAATATATTGGCCCCAGCAGAACCAAATACCACAGTGCAGCACAAAATACTGCCTTAGCATTACCAAATACCACAGTGCAGCACAATATACTGCCCAGCAGAAAACAAATATCACAGTGCAGCACAAATATACAGCCCCAGCAGAACCAAATACCACAGTGCAGCACAAAATACTGCCTCAGCATTACCCAAATACCACAGTGCAGCACAATATACAGCCCCAGCAGAACCAAATACCACAGTGCAGCACATATACTGCCACAGCAGAACGCAAATACCACAGTGCAGCACAATATACTGCCCCAGGGGGAACCCAATACCACAGTGCAGCACAATATACAGCCCAGCAGAACCACATACCACAGTGGCAGCACAATATACAGCCCCAGCAGAGCCAAATACGCACAGTGCAGCACAATATACTGTCCCCAGCAGATCCAAATACCACAGTGCAGCACAATATACCGTCCCTGCAGAAGCAAATACCACAGTGCAGCACAATATACTGCCCCTGCAGAACCAAATACCACAGTGCAGCACAATATACTGCCCCAGCAGAAGCAAATACCACAGTGCAGCACAATATACTGCCCCAGCAGAACAATACCACAGTGCAGCACAATATACTGCCCCAGCAGAACTCAAATACCACAGTGCAGCACAATATACTGCCCCAGCAGAACCAAATACCACAGTGCAGCACAATATATTGCCCCAGCAGAACCAAATATCACAGTGCAGCACAATATACTGCCCCAGCAGAACCACATACCACAGTGCAGCACAATATATTGCCCCAGCAGAACCAAATATCACAGTGCAGCACAATATATTGCCCCAGCAAAAACCAAATACCACAGTGCAGCACAAAATAACTGCCTCAGCATTACCAAATACCACAGTGCAGAACACAATATACAGCCCCAGCAGAACCAAATACTACAGTGCAGCACAATATACTGCCACAGCAGAAACCAAATACCACAGTGCCAGCACAATATACTGCCCCAGCAGAACCAAATACCACAGTGCAGCACAAATATACCGCCCAGCAGAACCAAATACCACAGGTGCAGCACAATATACTGCCCAGCAGAACGGAAATACCACAGTGCAGCACAATATATGCCCCAGCAGAAGCAAATACCACAGTGCAGCACAATATACTGCCCCAGCAGAACCAAATACCACAGTGCAGCACAATATACTGCCCCAGCAGAACCAAAAATCACAGTGCAAGCACAATATACTGCCCAGCAGAAACCAAATCCACAGTTGCAGCACAATATACTGGCCCCAGCAGACCAAATACCACAGTGGCAGCACAATATACTGCCCCAGCAGAACCAAATACCACAGTGCAGCACAATATACTGCCCCAGCAGAACCAAATCCACAGTGCAGGCACAATATACTGCCCCAGCAGAACCAAATATCACAGTGCAGCACAATATATTGCCCCAGCAGAACCAAATACCACAGTGCAGCACAATATACTGCCCCAGCAGAACCAAGCAGTGCAGCACAATAACTGTGCAGCATACCACAAAGTACAGCAGCACAATATACTGCCCCAGCAGAACAATGCAAATAATGCACAGTTACCAGGAAATACCACAGTGCAGCACAAATACTGCCCCAGCAGAAATATACCACAATAAATACCACCAGCACAATGCAGCACAAATACCCCCCAGCAGAAGCCACAGAAATACCACAGTGCCAGCACAATATACTGCCCCAGCAGAACCAAAATACCACAATGCAGCAGTGCCCAGCAGAGCCAATACCACAGCTGAGCACAAATACTGCAGCAGCAGGCCAATGCAGCACAATATACTGCCCAGGCAGCAAATACCAAATACCAGCACAAAATTACTGCCTCAGCAAATATACAGTGCAGCACAGTGCAGCACACCAATATACAGTGCCAGCCGCAGAACTACAAGTGCATATGCACAGCACCACACAAGTTGTGGCACAATATACTGTGCAGCCAGCAAATATTGCCCCAGAGCCAAATACAGTGTATGCAAAATACTGTGCAGAACTGTGGCTGACTGCCAAGCAGAGCCAAATATGCAGTGCAGCACAATATACTGCCCCAGCAGAACCAATATTGCAACTTGCCAGCATATACTGCAGAACCAAATACCACAGTGCAGCAAATATATACTGCCTCAGCAGAACCAAATACCACAGTGCAGCACAATATACTGCCCAGCAGAACCAAATAACCACAGTGTAGCACAATATACTGCCCCAGCAGAACCAAATACCACAGTGCAGCACAAAATACTGCCTCAGCATTACCAAATACCACAGTGCAGCACAATATACTGCCCCAGCAGAACCAAATATCACAGTGCAGCACAATATACTGTCCCAGCAGAACCAAATACCACAGTGCAGCACAATATACTGCCTCAGCAGAACCAAATATCACAGTGCAGCACAATATACTGTCCCAGCAGATCCAAATACCACAGTGCAGCACAATATACCGCCCTGCAGAACCAAATACCACAGTGCAGCACAATATATTGCCCCAGCAGAACCAAATACCACAGTAAGTGGGGATTGAAATACAGTAGTGCAGCACAATACACTGCCACAGCAGAACCAAATATATCAGTGCAGCACAATATACAGCCCCAGCAGAACCAAATACAACTGTGCAGCACAATATACTGCCCCAGCAGAGCCAAATACCACAGTGCAGCACAATATACTGCCCCAGCAGAAGCAAATACCACAGTGCAGCACAATATACTGCCGCTCTCTCCACAGCATTCAACTGTATCACCATCCTGAGGACGGTGATAGAATTGAGTTCAGATGGGCACCTGCAGCCATTGGACAGATGCATAAATACCGGATGCTCCTAGCATTAATTAATGCTTAGAGCATTAGATGGTTGTGTGGCCAGCGGCCGCGAGGAGGGCTCAGGCGGCCACCACAGGGAAATTTCGATGAATAGCATGTCCAGCTAATTTTGGATCTCCCTAGAAGTGAATGGAGAGGGCTACTCATCCCCATTCAAACCGGTTTCCTCACTAGGTGGAATGGGGGTTGGGGGATTCAGAAAACTGGTACCTTTACCTCGCTTTACAATTAGCATTTCCACCCATTTCTTGGAGCAAGGCCATGATTGGTGAGTGTAGTCTGATGCCCCGCTATAACTCCCTCAGGCTGTACTCGGCACTGGAGCTGTCGCTGTCTGGCTGACCTGGTTACAGTCTCAGCCTTTTGAGGCTCTAAGGCCACGTTTTTTTCCCCATTATTGGCACAGATTGTACACTCGCACACAGCTTGCATGACCCGAAACACACTGCCCATTCAATTTCGGACTGGGGCTGAAACCAGTATGTAACTGAAGTGTGGCAGCACCCTATTCTGCAAGATGGCGCCAGTCAGTTGAGGTAGATAGAGCACAGATCAAGTGCTTCATAAATGTAGAGGTAAGTAGGAATGCCAGTCTTCTCAATGTACAAAATAGGCACCTTTGCATCCTACGGGTATGTTCACACCTAGGATTTGCCACAGATAAATCAGACACCTGTTTATGACAGAATCCTCTGCAGAACTCTGAGGTTGACACTCGGATTTCTGCTGTGAATATCCAGCCTGATGTGCCGCTTATCTGCTCCAAGATTAGCCCTATTTGTGATAAAGGAGCAGGTCTACCCACACCTACCCTAAATTTATGGTATACCCTATTAATATGCCTTAAAGGGCATGGCCCATATCAGACATTGATAGCATATCGCTAGGATATGCCATAAATGTCAGATAGGTGTAGATCTCCTATTTCCAGAATGGTGCCCCCAAATTGAAGGAGAGCACGCAGTGCGGTGGTCACTGCTATAGGAGTTTCGAAAACAGCCGAATGAGCTTAGCCGTTTTTGTAAGTCGCCTAGCAAAGAATGGAGAGCACAGCGCACATGCACGCCCACCACTCCATTCACCGCTATGGGACACCGGAAATAGCTGAGCTAGTGCATGGCTATTTTTAAAACTGTGGCTGCTCTCTGTTCACTTTAACAGCCCCGTTATGGAGATAGAGGTGGGACCTGCACCTATCTGGCATTGGATGGTATATTCTAGCAATATGCCATCAATGTCTGATAGGAGACAATGCTTTGAAGGTTGGGGCTACACGGCGAAACCCTTCATATGACCAAAGATGGCTGGCAGTATGACTTGCAAGTAGTCATCTCCACAGTCCCTACTTTTGAGCCAAGTCCCTGTTTGCTCCTTAAGCGGTCAATCACATGACACTATGTATTTTGTGGTCCGCCAAAAAATATTGATGACATCTGTGTTGCACCCATTTTTTTTTTTTGCGGATCCATTGTAACAATGCCTATTCTTGTCCGCAAAATCTACAAGAATAGGACGTTCTATCTTTTTTTGCTGGACTGCGGATTGAACATATGGATGCGGACAGCACACGGGATGCCGTTTGTTTTTTTGTGTGGACCCATAGAAATGAATGGTCGTGTGAATGGGGCTTAAATGTCCCTCTTTTTGATCTGAGGTTTAGATTATTACATTTACATACCAACTTTTGAGTTGGTAAAATTGGGGCATATACCGCCCAGACCCTGAGAATGCCCCGAACCTGCCTGGAAACACCTACTTATGGGCAGGGTTTTGTGTTAGCCCATTTTTGGCCCAGGACAGCGCAATTTTGCTGGGACTGTCTCTGAAAATCAGGGCAAATTCGGGCCAGTTGGCAACTATGCATTTACAATATTGAGACGCTTCTCCTGGGCCCTCTCTTTACATGAGAGCCCGTCTTGTATATTATGTCATTATTTGATGCAATTAGGATTTTACAAATGTCTAAATTCAGATCATTTTTGCGCTATTGCGTAAAAGAAAACTGTGTGTAAAGATATGCAGGAAAATTGATTTTTTTTTTACATAATGAACCATACGTGTCCCTCTTTGACAGTCCAAAAAGTTGGGAGGTATTCAAGGGATTCTGTTATTGACTGACTGGAGACTTATTCATCTGTTTTATTGAAGGATTTGATTTATAACAGGCGAATATTCTGTAATTATTGTAGTATAATTCTGCTAATAAATCACATAATAATGGATCCCCCCACCATTTTGGTGTAGCCTCAAGCCGGCTGTCTGTCTCGGCTCTCGCTCTTGTGACCCGTCACTCTGCCACACTACAGAACAAGCTCATTGGTCAGAAAGGCTAACCTGGCATCCAATCAGCGTCCAGGAGGTTCGCGCTGATTGGCTGCTGAGCTGTCTATCATCGAGAGCACATCCTGCTTGTGTTGCTCGCTCTTCCTGCATGGTACACGTGCGCCCCAGGTGTCTGACTGCTGTATGTGCAGGCGGCGGGGAGAGCGGGCGTGTTGCAGTCCAGATGCTGAGGTATGGAGGGTCGGGAGGTACGATTCCCTTAGTGTCCTCAGTGGCAGCGAGTGTCCATCCTCTATGCCCCAGCTTCATGCCATCTTCTGCCACCCCTTGTCACTGCAGTCTAATAATATGCTTCTAGCCTGGTACCCCTCTCTTTATGGTTAGAAATACGTTATAAGCAGTTGTATAATATAATAGGATTATTTTAATTGCAGAGCACAGGCTGCTGTACGATAACTCCCATCATGCTCACTGCGTGGACATGTTGGGAAATCTGTTTTCAATAAAATCTTATTAGGAAGTTACGGTACTTTAAATGTACTGCATGCAAATAAGTTCTGCCGCTTTCTATTACACTTTTTTGACTGCTACTCTGCTTGCTGTCAGTGAATGGAAGCCTTTTTGTATACAGCCAGACGACTGTCTGTTACGGAAGTGAATGTGTCCTGCGTCCTCATACGGTGGCCCTATGGTTGGTGCCCGTACATTGCAGACCACAATATGCGCTCCGCAGCACAGGCCCAGCTGGCACACAGTCATATGTCTTAAAAGCAAACACAACTGCACCTTTGCGCCACCCCCACAATCGCATCGCAGGAGCCCCCATCATTTGATTAAACCCTAAGAGCTCATGCACACAATCGTGTGTATTTTGCGGTCCGCAAAAAATACGGATGACGTCCGTGTGACATCCGTATTAGGCCTCATGCACACGAACGTGTGCCGCCCGTGCTGGGGGCCGCATACGGCGGGTCCGCAATAAACGGGCACTGGCCGTGTGTAGCCCGCATCACGGACCCATTCACTTCAATGGGTCCGCGATCCGGGAGATGCGCAGCGGAGGCACGGATTGGAACACCACGGAAGTACTACTGGAGGGTGTGGACCCCATCCAAGTGAATGGGTCCACGATCCGCATGCGGTGGCCCCACGGTCAGTGCCCGTGCATTGCGGACAGCGGTTTGCGGCCCGCAGCACGGGCACGGCCGGCACACGTTCGTGTGCATGAGGCCTTACATCTGTTTTTTTTGCAGATCCATTTTAATAATGCCTGTCCTTGTCCGCAAAACAGACAAGAATAGGATACGTTCTATTTTTTTTTTTTTTCGGAACGGCCATGTGGACATACAGAAAACCTAACCGCGTGGCAGCACCCTTAGGCCTCATTCACACGTCTGTATGTGTGCACATCCTGGAAAACGGTCAGTTTTTTTTGCGGATCCGTTGTTCCGCAAAAAACTCCGTTTTTCCAGGACATCCGTTCCGTCTTTCCGTAAAAACGGAAAGGATGTATCCATATGTCATCTGTTTTTTGCGGATCCGCAAAAAACGGAAGGATGAATAACATCTTTTTTTTTTCACCCCTCCTGGAACGGAATCCGCAAATACGGATGACATGCGGATGGCTTTCCGCATGTCTTCCGCATTTACGGACGTCCCATAGACTTGTATTGGGCTACGGACCGCAAAACAAGAGGAAAAGTAGGACAGGAGGATTTCTGATTGCGGATCCGCAAAACGGAACGGAACAGAGAAACGGATGAGGACAACATACGGTGCAATGTCCGCATTTTTTCGGGACCTATTGAAATGAATGGATCCGCATACTATCCGCATAATTGTCCGCAAATGCGGAAACGGATGCGGATGCAAAATACGGACGTGTGAATGGGGCCTTAGGTGCCACGGCCTTTCTTCACCTCAGAAGTTAAAGGTGCTCTTCAAGACTGGGAACCACTTTCTTATGGCCAGACAGGGTGCAGGGGTTAAAAAAAAAAAAAAAGACGACCCATTTGTGACTGACACGGTGGTTCCAGTGCCGAGCCCCACTGGACCGGAAGTGCGACTTGTCGTCTACACATATGTCACCGCTACCAGCCAAACGTGCCGTGCTTGCACTCATCACCACTGAGGCAGCATTGACATTGTGTAGATGGTGCGTCACTCTTCTGGTCCAGCAGGGACTGGAAACGGAGGAGAAGGGAGCTTGATGCTGGCCCCAGAGTATCATCGACGGGTGAGTTGTTTTATTATTGTTTTATTTTATTTTTTTAACCCACGCCTGGCTATATGAAAAGGATTTGCCGTTCTCGGAGAGCCCCTTTCACACGTCAGTGATTCCCGTACGTGTGCCGTCCCTCGGATCGCTCAGGTAGTCATTGACTTTAATATGTCAATTCACACATCACTGGTTTTCCACTGCATGCCCTGTTTTGTCCGTGATTACGGATCCCTCACCCACATTATACTTTATGGGTCTGTGAAAATTCTGGACACAACACGGATGCCATCTGTGTTTGGTCCGTGGTTTTCTTGGATCGTTGCTAGAACTAATTTTCAACCGTAAGACATTCAGAAGACATGCATGCTCGGCTGAACTGTGTGCATGGCCTACGTTAGTCTACGGCGTTATGGCCACATGGAGTTGTCTGTAACTGGTTATTACACCCTATGAGGGATGGTCATTTGTTGTGGAGCCCCAAACATTATCAAAACTAGGGAAAAGTGGAGAAGATGCAGATTTCCCTTTTTTGACGCTTTATTATTGACTTCTATGGGCAGCTTCTGCTTTTCCCTTTCACTGGTAATGAGTGCTGTCCATATGCCTTTCAGTCCGGCAGAGTTGTTCGCCGTGCGGAGCCGGGAGCAGAGCCTTCCTCAGCGTTCACATGGACAGAAGGACTTTCTGCCTCATGGGTCACAGATACAGGATGAGAAGCTACAGATCTGTCGGGCGGAGCAGTGGGAGCTGCTGGCAGAGGAGCGGGTGGAGCGATTGTAAGTAGTGGGGTGATAATGTAATAGCAGGACGAGCGGGTGTCACACTGCGGACTCACAGAGCAGCTCCCGTCCTGACCTCCCAGCACTGCCGGGTTCGCAAAGCATTATAGTGATTTATGATGCTATGTAACCCTTAGAGGTCTGGAATGTATTAGATAACACTGACAGCATTATGTCAGTGTTATCCAGTACATTCCAGACCTCTAAAGGTTACATAGTGTCATAAATTACTGTGTCCAATAAGTATTTATTAGTAAGTTTCCTATATTCATGTTTTCAGCTCGTTTCCATCCTCTTAAGAAACATATAATACTGACACGCGGTTGCCGAATTCCTCCATGGCCTGCAACTCCCTCCCTTGGATGACTGCTCGAGTTCTTCTCACCTGGATTTGTTTTCTTGTCTGCAGCAGTGACCTGCTGTATACCCTATGTGATCTCTGCAGCCAATCAGTGGCTTCTTTGGTCATGTGCCATATACCTCTGAGGCCAGTGATTGGCTGCAATGGTCACATGAGGTATATGGACATGTGACTGCTGCAGCCAAATAAACAAAACCTAGTGTGGAGGAACGTAGCAGTGATGCTGTGGTCATGTGACATATACCTCTGAGGCCAGTGATTGGCTGAAGTGGTCACATGAGGAATATGGACACGTCACTTCTGCAGCTGAATAAACAAAGCCTGTGGTGGAGTACCGTAGCATTAAAGCTGTGTGCTGTGGTCATGTGCCATATACCTCTGAGGCCAGTGATTGGCTGCAGAGGTCACATGAGGTATATGGACGTGTCACCACTGCAGCCGATTAAACAAAGCCTGGTGTGGAGGACCGTAGCAGTGAAGCTGTGTGCTGTGGTCATGTGCCATATACCTCTGAGGCCAGTGATTGGCTGCAACTGTCACATAAGTTATATGGACACATCACAGCTGGAGCCAACTAAACAAAGCCTGGTGTGGAGGACCGTAGCAGTGATGCTGTGTGCTGTGGTCATGTGACACATACCCCTGAGGCCAGTGATTGGCTGCAGTGGTCACGAGGTATATGGACACGCCACTGCTGTAGCCGAATAAACAAAGCCTGAGGTGGAGGACCGTACCAGTGAAGCTGTGTGCTGTGATCATGTGCCATATACCTCTGAGGCCACTAATTAGCGGCAGTGGTCACATGAGGTGTATGGACACGTCACCACTTAAGCCGAATAAACAAAGCCTGGCGTGGAGGAACATAGCAGTGATGCTGTGTGCTGTGCCATATACCTCTGAGGCCAGTGATTGGCTGCAGTGGTCACATGAAGTATATGGACACTGGAAGCGGAGGGATACACACTTTTGTGAGCATATTTTATTATTTTGGCACAATATCTGCCTTGGGGGAGGTTTTGGAATTCCTCGGACAACATCTTTAATAACATCCCACTTGACCTTTGCAGGGGAAGCTTGGGGAGAGGAGTTTGGAAACCAGAAGAAGAATTGGTCGAGCTGACGTTGCCTGCGGTAGGCATTTTTGGGATCCTTGATATTTGTCACCAGCAAGCATAATCTTACCTCTGACTCCTGTATGCAGGGCAAGTTCTGGCAGACCATGGGGCACGCAGAGGGTGGAAGGCAGTGTCTCCTTCCTGAGGAAGCAGTCTACTTACTCGAGTGTGTAAGTCATCTTTCTATGGAATCTGTACATTTCTGGTAATACATTAGAATTCATTTCCCATAGCAACCAATTACAGAGCAGCCTTGATGTTATCAGAGAAGAAATGAAAGCCAAGTTCTGATTGGTTGGTATGGACAGCAAGGCCTGTTTTTTTGACAGTTTTAATAATTGAGGCGCATTGACTATACATAGCCACTTTTCTTTAAAGTGTTTTAATGGGTCTGGATTTTTATGTTGGTAGAGGGACCTGCCATTCCCTCCCCACTCCAGGACAATGCTTCCCCCTAGCCTGAAGTAATCCCTGGTGTAACTACCGGGCTCATTACTGTGGGTATGAAAACAGGGCTGGAAGCTGCCTGACCTGTTGGCAGTGTAAAGCCTAATCTCCTGTGTGATGCTGAGAGCATAGGTGAGGAAAACCCACTGTATAGTTAGTGCCCAGAAGGGCAAGGACTTTTGTTTTGTGGTTTATATTCTATTAATGTGCCTTAGTTTCACTCAAAGGACTGTATAACTTGGACAGAAAATTGGACAGTATCAGACCCCATCCACACACAGACCCGTGGAAAAAAAAAAATATATTCAGTATTTTTCGGACTATAAGATGCAATTTCACCCCAAAAGTGGGGGGGTGGGTGACTGTGCGTCTTATAGTCTGAATGTAGCCTGACACTGCATTGCAATTGTGGCAAGTGTACATCACAGGCCACACAATGTGGCACAAGGACAGCTGCCTGCACAGCGAGGCCTGCGATGTACACTTGCCGGCAATCTGAATTGCAGTGCGATGTCAGGCTGCATTCCGACATGTACATGATGGCAACAGGCGATGCTTCCCGACCTGGCTACTGCTGCTGGAAGGAGGAGGTGCCCCGTGTGCAGGAGGGAGACGGCGGGTGGCGCTGTAGGATTGCAGTCTGTCTACCTGCGCTGTGCTGCTGGTGGAAGGAGACGTGGGCGGTGCAGGCTTTCCTCTTCTTGCGTGCCTGCGACGCCTCTACGTGCCTCCACCGTGTGACTACCTGCTGGCTTAGGTAACATCATTCAGTGTGCAGTGTGCCCCAATAAATTATCTCCATTACTTTTATAAGCCCAATATACTGTCCCATAACAAAGTGGCCAATACAGTGTCCCCTAATAAAGTGTCTCCCAATACAGTGTGTCAGCACTCAGCAGCAGATCCCCCCCCATAACAGTGTCAGCAGCAGCTCTCCCACATAACAGTGTGTCAGCAGCAGCTCTCCCACATAGCAGTGTGTCAGCAGCAGCTCTCCCACATGCAGTGTGTCAGCAGCAGCTCTCCCACATAGCAGTGTGTCAGCAGCAGCTCTCCCACATAGCAGTGTGTCAGCAGCAGCTCTCCCACATAACAGTGTGTCAGCAGCAGCTCTCCCACATAGCAGTGTGTCAGCAGCAGCTCTCCCACATAGCAGTGTGTCAGCAGCAGCTCTCCCACATAGCAGTGTGTGTCAGCCAGCAGCTCTCCCAGCATAGCAGTGTGTCAGCAGCAGCTTCTCCACATAAGCAGTGCGTCAGCAGCAGCTCTCCCACATAGCAGCAGCAGCAGCTGCAGTGTGTCAGCAGCAGCAGCTCTCCCACATAGCAGTGTGTCAGCAGCAGCTCTCCCACATAGCAGTGTGTCAAGCAGCAGCAGCTCTCCCACATAGCAGTGTGTCAGCAGCAGCTCTCCCACATAAGCAGTGTGTCAGCAGCAGCTCTCCACATAGCAGTCGTGATCAGCAGCAGGCAGCTCTCCACATACAGTGCGTCAGCAGCAGCTCTCCCACATAAGCAGTGCGTCAGCAGCAGCTCTCCCACATAACAGTGGCGTCAGCAGCAGCTCTCCCCACATAATCAGTGCGTCACGGCAGCAGCAGCTCTCCCACATAACAGTGCGTCAGCAGCAGCTCTCCACATAACAGTGCGTCAGCAGGCAGCTCTCCACATAACAGTGGTGTCAGCAGCAGCTTCTCCCAATAGCAGTGTGTCAGCAGCAGCTCTCCCACATAGCAGTGTGTCAGCAGCAGCTCTCCCACATAGCAGTGTGTCAGCAGCAGCTCTCCCACATAGCAGTGTGTCAGCAAGCAGCTCTCCCACATAGCAGTGTGGTCAGCAGCAGCTCTCCCACATAGCAGTGTGTCAGCAGCAGCTCTCCCACATAAGTGTGTCAGCAGCAGCTCTCCCACATAAGTGTGTCAGCAGCAGCTCTCCCACATAGCAGTGTGTCAGCAGCAGCTCTCCCACATAACAGTGCGTCAGCGGCAGCTCTCCCACATAACAGTGCGTCAGCGGCAGCTCTCCCACATAACAGTGCGTCAGCAGCAGCTCTCCCACATAACAGTGCGTCAGCAGCAGCTCTCCCACATAACAGTGCGTCAGCAGCAGCTCTCCCACATAACAGTGCGTCAGCAGCAGCTCTCCCACATAACAGTGCGTCAGCAGCAGCTCTCCCACATAACAGTGCGTCAGCAGCAGCTCTCCCACATAACAGTGCGTCAGCAGCAGCTCTCCCACATAACAGTGCGTCAGCAGCAGCTCTCCCACATAACAGTGCGTCAGCAGCAGCTCTCCCACATAACAGTGTGTCAGCAGCAGATCCCCCCCATAACAGTGTGTCAGCAGCAGATCCCCCCCATAACAGTGTGTCTCCCACATAACAGTGCTTACAATCTCTCCTCATTTGTTAGTGACACTAATGATAGTTGTTAATACTGCTGGTGACTGCCGTTCATGTTTCCATTGTTGGAATATTGTTCTGTTATTTTACTAAATATTTTAGCACAACTCTTGATTCAAAACATTTTTTATTCTGATTTTCATTCTCTAAAATTTAGGTGCTTGTTATTGTCCGAAATATATGTTATATATACTATGAAATGGTCACCATTATAAGTAGATTGTCCTTCCAGTGTATTGTAATTGTGGCACATTATATATGTTCATAGCTTACGTAACTCTGACGATCATTTCTCTGTCTAGGGAACCATTCAGCTGTTTTACCGGGATCTTCCACTGTCTGTTCAGGAGGCTTATGAGAGACTGCTCTCTTTTGGTCCCATCAGTCTGCTACACTATCAGGTACACAGGGCACATCTATTGAAAGGGGTGTCCTGGTTGTAGCAAGTTATCCCCTATCTGTAGTGTTACCCCTGGGACCCCCACTGATCATGAGAACGGGGACTCCCTGAATTGAACAGAGCGGCAGGTTGATCACGCACACTGCTGCTCTGTTCATCTCATGTATGTTTGATTCATTTCAAGGGGGACCCTGTTAGGTATGGGGTCCTGTTCTCATGATCGGTCAGGGGCCCCCAGCAGTAGGAGCCCCACCGCTCTTATCATTATCCTCTATCCTGTAGATAAGAGATAACTTGCTATAACTGGAATCCCCCTTTAACTGATTACATACTTACCAACATTTAAATCCCCGAAATCAGGACATTTACAGTTTGCTTCCAAAATGGACACTTTTTTGGGCAAATTTGTATAAATCCTGCCTCTTCGCGGTTTAGTTTGTGGGATTGTCCGGCCCGCATGGGGACAATTGGCCTGTATGTTATTGTCATTGTACATTTCATATCTCTGCCAGTTCATCTCTGTTATCTGATTATTTTATGCAGGTTTATAGCCATCTGAAAAGATTGGGCTACATTGTCACCCGCTTTGACCCAAGGTGCGCACATTTGATCTTCATGGAATCTTCTGTGGTTAGCGACCAATGTTTTGCATCTTTCAGAAATTCGGCAGGGATCCTTAGGGCTCCAGTCACCTGGAGGAGGCCAAAAGAATGTGCTTTAGACCGCTGCCAGTCACTTTCCTATACAGTGGGCTGCTTTCAAAATTGAAGTGATAATAGTTTATTTTTATCAATTAACACATTGCAAAGTGAATGAAGAAAAGAGAAATGTGAATTAATTTAATATTTGATGTGACCGCCCTTTGTCTTCAGAACAGC
Source organism: Rhinella marina (assembly GCA_900303285.1). NCBI lineage: Eukaryota > Metazoa > Chordata > Amphibia > Anura > Bufonidae > Rhinella > Rhinella marina. The sequence continues at coordinate 18,743 of ONZH01028045.1, forward strand.
ATCACTTCTTCTAGGTACACTCGCACACAGTTTTTGAAGGAACTCGGCAGGGAGTTTGCTCCAGACGTCTTGGAGAACTAACCACAGATCTTCTGTAGATGTAGGCTTGCTCAGATCCTTCTCTCTCTTCTTGTAATCCCAGACATTGGCTGTATGTTTGGGGTTGTTGTCCTGTTTCGATATAAATTTGGAGCCAATCAGACTCCTCCCTGATGGTAATGCATGATGGGTAAGTATCTGTCAGTATTTCTTAGCATTGAGGACATCATTAATTCTGACCAAATCCCCGACTCCATTTGCTGAGATACAGCCCCAGACTTGCAAGGAGCCTTCACCATTTGTTGCCTGCAGACAGTGTTGTATCACCCTTCAGCTCTGTGGTGAACAAACCGACTCCTGTTACAGTCAAGTATTTCACATTTTGAAATCCATCATGGAATACCTTCAGGGAGGCTTCTGATTGGCTCCAAATTTATTCTGCATCAGGACAACAACCCCAAACATATACAGTCAATGTCATTAAGAACTGTTGTCAGTGTAAAGAAGAACATGGAGTCCTGGAAGGGATGATATAACTCCCACAGAGCCCTGATCTCAACATCATCCAGTCTGGGAATACATGAAGAGACAAAAGGATCTGAGCAAGCCTACATCCACAGAAGATCTGTGCTTAGTTCTCATAGACGTATGGAACAACCTCCCTCTGCTGTGTTCCTTCAAAAACTCTGTGTACGTAGAAGAACTGATGATTGTTCTGAAGATAAAGGGCGGTCACACCAAATACTGACTGGATTTTGATTTCTCTTTCCTTTATTCACTTCGCATTTATATTATACTTATATTTCTAAAAGCATTCTTACTTTGCAGCAATTTTCCACACCTGCCTAAAACTTTTGTACAGTACTTGTATTTCATTACTATATGTTGAGGAATTTTACCATGTACAGTATATATTCAGTTGGAGTCAAGTATATATTTCGGAGTAGCCCTTTAAGGATCTATAATAATGATACCCTTTACTTGGCTGTTGTGAGGGATAGTCTGAGGCTAGAATCTGACGTCCATACACATTGTTCTGCTTTTTCCTTTTTTTTGTAGCTCAATACAGTTACCGTATGAGAGACAGATAAACTTGGAGAGCCATGCTGCATCGAATAGGAAACGTAAGAGGAGTTCAAGAGCCTGGTAAAGACCTACGTCTCATGCAGTATGGTCATTCATGATAGTTACTTACCTGGACTGTGAATGATGTGCTTTTTATTGGACAGTATTGTCAGTATTAAAGGGGTTGTGTCATCTAAGACTAGAGCTATGCCATCAAATTCAGATAGGTGGGGGTCCCACCTTTGAGACCTGCACTTATCTCTAAAACCGGCCCCCAAAATTCATTTCTATGGGAGGTCATATGTCCAAGAAATTAATGGAAATCACACTGCACAAGCGCAGACACCGCTTCACTCACTTCTATGGGACTGCTGGAAATAGCCGAGCTAGCACTCCCATAGAAATGAATGGATGGTGCCTGCTCCGCTCACTTCGGGGGTCACGTTCTGGAGACAGTGATATGCCACCAATGTATCAGATGAGACAACCCCTTTAAGTCTGTGAATATTTTTTAAAACATTCATTCACAAGTAGCGTTGAGGGTTGAACTTGTGTTTTGAAATTTGGCGTACAAGGTTCAAGTTCGGGTTATCTAAGAAATCCGTTATGGATTCCACTACCATGGATCATAAGTTATGGTCCGTGGTAGCGAAATCCATAATGGAATTCTTAGATAACCCGAACCTTGTACGCCAAACTTGAAAACACAAGTTCACTGTTTCACAAGGTCAGCAGCAGGGGCGGATTGGCCATAGACCTTACAGGGAAATTCCCCTGGGGCCGCCTGGACCCTGCTCACGGCCGGCCAGTGGAAGTTTTTGGGGGATGTATTTTGTGCTGCTGGCAGTATTTTATGATAGACTGTGGCATTTGGCTCTGTTGGGGCGGTATAATGTGCCACAATATGGCCCCGCAGTCCATCAATTTGGACCCGACTACAAAACGGGGCCACTTTTAGTATTTTTTCCAGGGCCACTTTAAGTTCCCAGTCCGCCCCTGGTCAGCAGTGTAGCCATTTAAAGGGAACCTGTCATCAACTTTATGCTGCCCATACTAACGGCAGAATAGTAGAGACAGGTGAGTTGATTTCAGCGATCTGTCATTTATAAGTTAAAAGTAAGTGGTTGCCTAGAACCAACATCACAATCATTGCAGACTGGGCCTGGAAAAGAGTCACGGACACCTGAAAAGAGTCCTGGTTATTAATGAATTCCTACTCTCCCTGCCCACCTGCTGATGATTGACAGTCTTCTACCCAGTTTTCTCCCTTTCTCTCTAGGAGAGAACTGCCAGTCATCAGCAGATGGGCGGGGAGAGCAGGAGATTACGAATAACTATGACTCTTCTCAGGTAGATTTGACTCTTCTGTCACTATTTCATGCTGACCTCAGTGAGGTCAGTATAAAGTTGACGACAGGTTCCCTTTAAGGGTATGCCTACACAGAACATCTGCCGTGGCAAAATCCACAACAAATCCATTGCTACATGCAGATTTTGTAGCAGTTTTGCAATGAATTTCACCCAATGAGTGACATAAATTGTGCAGATTTTTATGCAGCATATGGACTAGATATGTTTAACTGTTGGCTGCTTTCGTAAAACCCTTCCAATTTTCAGACCACAATTCCGTGGCAAAAATCTACAGCTATGTGGATTTACCCTAAAGGGGTTTTCCAACCCCATGGCATTTTTCACAAACAGCTGACAGTAGTATAAAATGACACTCGCTGTGCCAATCTCCTGGTGCCCCTGTGCCAGCGCTTTGCTGCTCTTCCACTGGGCTCCAGCAATAACTTAAGCATGTCAGTGTGACCACCGCAGCCAATCATGGGCTGTAGCAGTGACTCTCGAAACCACTGTGGCCAGTAATTGGCTGCAAAGGTCATATCATGCAGTCACACTACATCACCAGTTAAATAAAGTCCGATGGATAAATAAAGTCCGATGGTACCAGGGAAGCGGGAGCAGCAGGGAATTTATAGTAAGAAGTGACGTGCTATTTTATACCTTTAAAAGCTGATTGTAAAAAAATGCTATGGGTTTGGAAAATCCCTTCAAAGGAGCCCCCCCACCCCCCCTTTCATGATGAGCAGAATAAATGTGCTGAGCTGCAATACCAGGCACAGCCACACCAGTATGTATGCCATGATCCAGTTTTAAAGGGGTTATCGAATCCTATAAAAAGACCCCCAATATGCTGGGGGTTCCTACCTGGGTTCCTGCTCCCTGTGCCGCTCCTGGTCCCCGCACTGCCACTGCTGCTTCTCCCCATGCGCGGATGAAAGCATTCGGTGTCGGGGGGAGCAGCCAATGGCAGGCGAGGACGGGGATGAGCCTCCCTAGCATTGCTGGTGACGCTAGGGAGGCTTGTCCTCGCCTGCCATTGGCTGCTCCATCCTCCCACCAAGACCAGATGTTTTCATCCGTGCACGGGGAGAAGCAGCAGTGGCGGTGCGGGGACCAGGTAAGTATATTCAATGTGAGGGGCCCCGCATATTATAGGATTGGATAACCCCTTTAATTTTCTTCCAATAAGAAGGCTCTGCAGACCACAAAGTTCTAAAAAAATAGAGATAATGGAAAGGTTGGTTGGAGCCTACACTAAGACCTAATGTTTTTGGGGCTTTTGTGTTTTTAATTTGCAGTCCAGGAGCTCAAAATGAGTTGGAAACATCAGGAAGCAACGGCAGAGATGAAAGTAAGACTTCAAAGCCCAAGATTAGCCACGACCCAGAAACAGCCGCTTCCTTCACCCCAGAACCCATGACGTTTGAGCCAGTTGTATCAGAAAACGTGAACGTTGATGACGAACCCAAAAATAACAACAGCGAAAAAACGGCCCCTGAAGAACCAAAAGATTTGAAAGCTCCTATGAAATCACAAAGGAGATGGGATTTCTCAAAAATCTGCTTTCCAAATTGTGCCTATGATCAGCCTTGCCTTCAGCTGGCAGATCCCGAGCCTGCCTTTTTGCCTGAGAACGTGACCGGACGCCAGGTGGACATTTCTCCTTGGTTAAGAAAGCTGAACTTACGTCCGGAGAAGTTCTCCAGGAGAGAGCAAGAGCAATTGGACTGGGAACGGAAGTACAAAATCAGCATCAACACTGACCCCAAAATAAAGAAGTGCAGCAACTGGAGCGAATATAAGACGCTCCTGCAGGAGAGAGAACGTCAGAGTCATAGGGAGAGACCGCCACATCTTTGGTCGAGTACGGTCAGACCCCTGCTGACGCCTGGACATGTGAAATCTACAGGTGAATTCTTACTGTAGCTTTCTGATTATTTCATATTTTAAGGGGATGACTCACTAGGATAGGCCATCATTGTCGGATAGGTGCAGGTCCTACCTCTGGGACCTGCGGAGAGCATGTCGTACATGTGCTGCATGCTCTCCTTTACTCTGGATCCAAAAGGTGGGACTGGCACCTATCAGACATTGATGCCATCAATGTCCCAGATGGGAATACCCCTTTATAAAAAGGTTTTTACCCCAAATATGTTGAATTCTTGCCTCGTGATGGAGCACATTTTGTAGTGTGATCTGGGGGACCTAAAAAAGGAACATGATCTCCTCAGGTTAAGGCCTCATGCACAAGAACGTGTGCCGGCCGTGCCTGTATTGCGGGCTGCATACGGCGGGTCCGTAATAAACGGTCACCGGTCGTGTGCAGCCCGCATCACGGATCACGGACCCATTCACTTCAATGGGTCCGCGATCCGGGAGATGCGGAGCGGAGGCACGGATTGGAACACCACGGAAGCACTACGGTGTGCTTGCGTGGTGTTTCTGACTGTGCCTCCCCACCGCAAAAAGTAGCACAAGCACTACTTTTTTGCAGTGTGGACCCTCGGATGCGGATCGCGGACCCCATTCAAGTGAATGGGTCCGCAATCCACATGCGGTGGCCCCATGGAGGAGCAGCCAATGGCAGGTGGCGATGAGCCTCCCTAGCATCACCCGCGATGCTAGGGAGGCTTGTCCCTGTCCCCGCCTGCCATTGGCTCCCCCCCTTCCCAACACCGGATGTTTTAATCCGCGAACGGGGAGAAGCAGCAGCGGCAGTGTGGGCGGGGACCAGGAGGGGGAGTGAGGTAAGTATGTTCCCAATGAGGGGCAGTTTATAGCAGAGGTGGCCAACCTTACAGTAGCAAAGAGCCAGAAAAAAAAAAAAGAGTATGACTACCAGGAGCCACAAGCTATACATTTACATACGAGTCACCGTATTTTTCGCCCTATAAGATGCACCTAGGTCTTAGCAGAGAAAAATAAGAAAACAAATATTTTTCATCAGACCTCAGATCAGACTCCTAAATCAGACCCTTAATCCTCATCTGACCTAAAAAAAAAGATCCCCAAATCCTCATCCGACCTCTAAAATAAGACCCTCAATGCTCAGAGCAGACAACACAAATCAGACTCCCAGTGTCAGATTTTCAGTGCTCAGATCCCCTCCCCCCATGTTTAGATCTCCTCCCATGCCCAGATCTCTTCCCATGCTCAGATCAGGCCCCCCCCCATGCTCAGATCAGGCCCCCCCCCATGCTCAGATCAGACCACCCCTCATGCTCAGATCAGACCACCCCTCATGCTCAGATCAGACCACACCTCATGCTCAGATCTGACCCCCCCCCCCATGCTCAGATCTGACCCCCCCCCCATGTTCAGATCTGACCCCCCCATTGCTCAGATTAGACCCCCATGGCTCAGATTAGACCCCCATGGCTCAGATTAGACCCCCATTGCTCAGATTAGACCCCCATGGCTCAGATTAGACCCCCATGGCTCAGATTAGACCCCCCATGGCTCAGAGTAGACCCCCCATGGCTCAGAATAGACCCCCCCATGGCTCAGATCAGACCCCCCATGGCTCAGATCAGACCCCCCATGGCTCAGATCAGACCCCCCATGGCTCAGATCAGACCCCCCATGGCTCAGATCAGACCCCCCATGGCTCAGATCAGACCCCCCATGGCTCAGATCAGACCCCCCATGGCTCAGATCAGATCCCCCATGGCTCAGATCAGATCCCCGTGGCTCAGATCAGGACCCTCCCCCCTGCTTAGATCAGATCCCCATGCTCAGTTCTATAATAAAAAAAAAATCACCTACCTCTCCTGATCGGGCACCGGGCTCCACGATCTGACACTATGTGTATGAGGACATAGTGGCAGGGGCGGATTGGCAATAGACCTTACAGGGAAATTTCCTGGTGGGACGATGCCCAGGAGATGTATTTTGTGATGGACTGTGGTATTTGGCTCTGTTGGGGTTGTATAATGTGCCACAATATAGTATTGCTGGCCCTGCCTTCCATCAATGTGGACTCAACTACAAAACAGGTCCACTTTTAGTATTTTTCCAGGGCCAGTTTAAATTCCTAGTCCGCCCCTGCGTAGTGGAAAGCACTAGAGCTGGAGAATAGCAACAGTGCCCGATCAGGAAAGGAGATCTGAGCATGGGGTGGAGAGTGCACCGGCCTGACTGCTTCCCGGCTCCACCGCAAGAGCCACACTTGAAGAGGCAAAGAGCCACAGGTTGGCCACCCCTGGTTTATAGTATTGGATAACCCCTTTAAAGCTTCATTTAGACGTCCGAAATGTAGTAACATTAGTATCTGTAACATATCTTCAAATCCTCGCCCGATCACGGATCTGGTGACCGGAGCCCTCTGCATCGTAAGTCCTCATGATGCTGTCAGTCCGTCAATAGACTTGCGGTCAGGCTGGAATTTGCAGCCATGATATTGAAATGGAATTACATTGAATTCATGGTATTTTTGGGTTCTTCTGCTCCTTGTCATCTACGTATTGATAATGGTGATGCCACGTTTCTCGTATTAACTCTTTATTTCTGTCTCCAGCTTGTGTTTTAGAACAGATAACGGTTATCACTCAGTCTACTCTGCTGGAGGATGGTAAGAGGTGAGTGTCGCAGAGAATACGTTTATGGAGACGATGTGAACGTTGGAATAAATCTTATACATTTTCCATTATCTAGTGCTTGTCGAAGAAAAAAAAAGATGCATCTCTTGGTTTTCCTGATGTAGAGCACTGAATCCCCAGCAGATAGATATAAAGAGCACCTTCATCAGGAGGAAGCTTATTAAACCAGGCCGGGTTGATCCTGCTGATTCAAGTGATGCTTGTCTTGTAAAAATCAGTTCCGTCATTCACGAGTAAAAGAAAAAAAAAACTTTTATTCTTTATGCAAATGAGGGGTTCGGTGCACCGTGCAAAGCTTTGGTGCACAGAAGGGCTAGGCCCTGCCTGTTAATGCACTGGGGGCCTCATTTGCGTAAAGTTTATTTATTTTTTTTTCTCTCGGGAACGCCTCAACCGATTTTGACAAGACAGGTATCATTGTAATCGTCAGGATGAGCCCTATCAGGCAATATGGTCTAATAGAGTTGATCCTGCTAACGGGTGCTCTTCAAAAGATACCATGCTGCCTGCTTGCAGTCTCTATTAGAAGACAGCAGGGGAGCTAGCTGCATAAAGGGGTCTCTGGATGGAGAAATGTGATAAAATTTTAGAAAAAAATGACCAATACCACCTGATGGATCTCCTGCCAGTCCATCACCGATGCTGTGGTGTGTAGTGATGGCATACAGTATATCCAAGTTACCGCTGCAGCAAGATGTTTGTTTGGATGGGCGGATAGATAGATAGATGGACAGTACTTCTTTGTGTATCAGAGTAATACTTGCGGAGGACTGTGGGGTCTAAAAAGGAAAAAAAAAACAAATCACCGCAGCTGACCGGATTATTTATTTTCTATTACCAGGCTTCAGGATGCGCAGGATACACCACAGATACACTTCAATTTGTATCAAGCTGATGGAAACTCTGAGTTCAAGAAATCCAAACCAGGCAAACCCTACGCTTATTTGTGCGTGCGCAGGTAGGTGGCCAGCGCCTGTGCAGTACTCCTTTCCTGTACGTGGAGAGATTAGGTTCCTCCATTGTGTATATGGAGTGCTGACAATCTATCCAATATTAAAAGGGTTTTCCGAGATGCTGATATTGATGGCCTGTCCTTAGGATCAGCAGGGTTTCGACATCCAGGATCACAGCTTATCAGCTGTTTGAGGAGGCCACGTTACCTAGCACAGTGCCATTTATTGGATAGTGGCTGTGCTTGGTATTGCAGTCCAGCCCCATTCACTTGAATGGGACTGAGCTGCGCCTAGGCCACGTGACCAATGAATGCGACGTCATTGGCCTAAGAAGAGGCCGCGGTGATCAGTGGAGCACTGCAGCCTCTTCAAACAGCTGATCGGTGGGGGTGCAGGGTGTGGAACACCAACCCATATGTCGATGATCTATCCTAAGGATTGGTCATCAATTTCAGAACCGTGGAAAATTCCACTTTGAATGTCCTGGGTGTAAAAGCGCTTGTTCCCTGCAGCAGCTATTGGAAATTTATGGCCGATAGTAGCTGATCAGAAAAGTGGCATCCATGTTCCACGTCAAGATCACTGCTTGCTGGGAGAAGTTGCCACTATCCCATGCCCGTTCTGTCCTTGCACAGTGCCCGTGACATCAGTGGGAACCTCAGAGGAATTGCTTTTCTTTACAGCAGCTCTTTGGTATGGCTAATAGAGGGGTTCATGACGGGAGGGGGGGGCTCCCCTTTTTCTCGCCTATGTCTAATTTTTAATCTTGCTGATCAACCATAAAGAAGAACTCCCGCAAAAATTTTTATTCTCTGACCTGTTAGAAAGGGGCATGATATAATCTGTAGTGATTGTCATTTTCTTATCAGTGACTGTTTCTGTGAGTAAAAACCTCTCTTCTTATTGTAGCTGGGTCATGTGACCAACTCCCTGACCTCCAACTGACCCAGGACAGCAAGCCAGTAACTGCTCTATTCATTCCTATGGGAGCCTCACTTTCAGTCTCATAGAAATACATAGAGAATTAGACTTCCTGTCCACACATAAGTCTATGTGTGAGTTGGTGGGTCTAATTGCTGGTCACATGACACAGATAAGAAACTTCAGGATGATATAAGTCAAACATTCAGACACTGGTAAGAAAATGACATTCACTACAGATTACATCATGTACATTTCTAGCAGGACATGAAATAAAATTTTTGTCGGGAGTTCTTCTTTAAAGCACATATGTTCTGTCTGTCCATAGCTTCGATGAGCAGATCCCTTCCCTGCGTACCATGAAGAGCCTGGTGTACCGGAGTGGAGACGTACCCGTTGTGTTTGCCCTGGTGGATTGTGGAGAGATAGCCTTTTACACCTTCAAAGATTTTCAGCTACCGGTGGATGTTTACCCATGAACTTTGAACATCTCTGTGTATGGAAAAGGTTCTGCTCCTCTAAATCAAATATTTACCTTATTATATAAATTTTTAGTAGAAAAAAAAAGTATTTTTTTGTGTATATATTTTTTTTTTTGAAAAAAAGGAAAACTACAATGAACAATGCCCGGTAAAATTTAAAACTTAAAAAAAAGAAGACCGGTTGAATGATTAAAACACGGGACATTGCCTTTCACAATGCTGGAGCATTTTTTCTTTGGAAATCAGTATTTTGCTGTTCCTCCATAATTCCTCCTGGAAATGTAATGAATAAATTGACAGCCAGTACAATCTTCTCGTTAATGAGGTTTATCCGTACAAGTTCTCACACTGTGCAGTCAGATTGCGAGGACACAGAGGGAACGCCCATAGTAGAACCAAAAAGTCCATCACCAGAGTAACTACCCAGCTAAAAGCAGCCGTTTTCTGGACCCTACTAGGGGAGATTTTTGTGGATTTAAAAAGTAGCAAATTATGATGCATGCCATATTTGCGCCATAATTCGCAAGTTTTTTAGTTTCTGGCCACAGGTAGCTAGAAAAGAGAGGGGCCTTCATGGAAGGGGTGGAGCTTCCGCAGCCCGCCAGAATTATTGTAACTTATGCCAGAAACTGCCGTCAGTTATAGCTCAAGTCTACACCAGCCTCTAGTTGGCATCTGCCAGTGTACAGGGATGAAGACTGGCATATGGGAATCTCCCCCACTGCAGATAAAGGGTCCATTCAAAGATACCTAGATAGCCCGGCTTACATGTTTCAGACTAAGCCCTTTAAACCCTTCCCCTTAAAGGGGTTCTCCCGAGATTTAAGAAAATGAAAATGCTTAAATATTACTTTATTACAAATATATTCCCAAATACCTTTCATTTTAGTTATAATGGCTCGTTTTGTCTTGGGAGAAATCATTAAAGGGGTATTCCGGTAAAGTAACTTAAAGGGAACCTGTCATCAACCTTATGCTGACTGTACTGAGGGCAGCATAAAATAGTGACAGAAATGCTGATTTCAGTGGTGTGTCTCTCTTGAGCTAAAAGTCAGCGGTTGCTGAGAACCAACATCACAAACATTGCATCCCAGGCCTTGAAAAGAGTCATATCTACCTGAGAAGAGTCATGGTTATTCCTAATCTCCTGCTCTCCCGCCCATCTGCTGATGACTGGCAGTTCTCTCCTAGAGGGAAAGGGAGAAAACTAAGTAGAAGACTGTCAGTCATCATCAGGTGGACAGTGAAAGCAGGAATTCATGAATAACCATGACTCTTCTCATGAAGATTTGACACTTTTCCAGGCCTAATCTGCAATGTTTGTGATGTTGGTTCTCAGCAACCACTTACTTTTAACTTATAAATGACAGACCGCTGAAATCAACTTCACCTGTCTCTATTTTATTCTGCTGTTAGTATGGGTAGCATAAAGGTGATGACAGGTTCCCTTTAATTTTTGAAAAACTGCATTAAGGCTGCAAGCTGTGACCCAACCAGAACCCATACCTATACATATAACCAGAGCTTCATTTTACCTTACAATCCATTTGTCTAGCTCCTGTGTGAGCCTGCAACACACTGAGAGTATCATGGCTCCTGATCTTCCCTCACAAAATTACAATACCCACAATCCTCAGCTTTCCTGCTGTAAGTGTTGATGTTTATTGATTGGCTGCATGATATACAGTCCGGTCACGCCCCCCCCAGTAATCAGCAGCACACTGACATTTAGCTAGAGAATTGGTAGCAACACACTGAGCATGCTCGACCCAAGAAAGGCTCAGAACTACAGGTCGATGCCATGGTAATTTATGAGGAAACACAGTGAGTAGCAGAGGAAGAAAACTACTTTTATAACTACTGAAGGGTAAATATGTGAAATTGACATTATATTAGGTAATTATTGATGATGAATTAGTCTAAAACATAAGTTATAGTTATGGTAACTGGAATACCCCTTTAAGAGAAAGAAAATGGCCACCGTCCTATTAGTCCACACAAAACCTGTCCTAGTCACACAGCAGGACAAGTTACTTCACAACACTGAGGTAAAGAGCTGCCTCATCCTCCTCTCTGCTCTACTTGTCAGAGATTATGATCCTGAATACAGATGAAAAGATCTTCAGCTGAATCTCTGTGGGAATGAAGTTCATGAGGAGACATGAAGTACAGAGAGGACGGACAGAGCAGACTGTGGTAATGGAGACTGCATACAAGTGCTGCTGCTTATGTACTTCATGTCTCCTCATGACTTCCATTCCTACAGAGATTCATCTGAAGATCTTATCATCTGTATTCAGGATCATAATCCCTGACAAGTAGAGCGGAGAGGAGGATGAGGCAGCTCTTTACCTCAGTGTTGTGAAGTAACTTGTCCTCCTGTGTGATTAGGACAGGTTTTGTGTGTACTAATAGGACGGCGGCCATTTTATTTCTCCTAATTGTTCCCCAGACAAAACGAGCCATTATAACTAATGAAAGGTATTTGTGAATATATTTATAATAAAGTATTATTTAAGTATTGACATTCACTTCCTGGAGAACGCCTTTAAATGACATGATTTGGATCACATAATCCTTAATAATTAGCGCTTTGCTCGTACACTGGGTGATCGGCGGAACCTTTAGACAGGCCCATTATGGGGAACGAGCATTTGTAGTAAAGTTCATTTCCCATGACCGTCCCGAAATACTCTTCTATAAACTGTCAGCTCTAGTATGCAAACAGTGGAGGATTTAATATGATGAATGAAGACAGACAGTAATACATCTCCCTCCAGTTTTTCTTCTCGGCGAATGTGTGCCGGGACAATAAGAAATGTGCCAGGATATACGGTCTTCACATTAGGTCCTTACTACAAAATATCAGAGCAGCTTGTCATCATTGGGATTACACATTTAGGCAGTCTCAGAGTAAATATTCTTCGGCTTTGTTCATATTTGTGTTGGAGACTATAACCAAGCAGAACAATGGAAATGCAAGTGGTGAGGCCACTCTCACACAGTCAGTGTTTGGTCAGTGATTTCCATCAGTAATTCTGAGCCAACAGACATCATTACTCTTGGGGTCCACTCTTCGGGCCATTATTACTGCTGGGGAGCACTATGGGGGACATTTATAATGCTGGGGGCCACTACGGGGGACATTATTAAATGGTTGGGGGCCACTATGGGGGACATTATTAATGCTGGGGCCCACTATGGGGGACATTATTAATGTTGGGGCCACTATGGGGGACATTATTAATGCTGGAGGCCACTATGGGGGACATTATTTTTGCTGGGGGCAACTACGGGGGAACATATTACCACTGGGGCCACTATGGGGTAAATAATGCTGGGGGACTAGGTGGGACATAATAAATGGCTGGGGCCTATGGGGGGGGACATTATTACCACTGGGGTCACTATGGGGGAAATATGCTGGGGGCCACTATGGGGTACATCATTAATACTGGGGGCTTCAATGTAGGACATTATTAATGCTAGGGGCCACTACGGGGGACATTATTAATTCTGGGGACCACTATAAGGAGCATTATTAATGCTGGGGGCCATTATGGGGGATATTATTAATGCTGGGGCCATTATGGGGATATTATTAACGCTGGGGGCCATTACGGGGTATTATTAATGCGGGGCCACTACGGGGGACATTATTAATGCTGGGGGGCCACTATGGGGGACATTATTAATGCTGGGGGCCCACTATGGGGGCATTATTAATGCTGGGGGCCACTATGGGGGATATTATTAACGTTAGGGGCCACTACGAGGGACATTATTAATGCTGGGGGCCACTACGGGGGACATTATTAATGCTGGGGGCCACTACGAGGGACATTATTAATGCTGGGGGCCACTACGGGGGACATTATTAATGCTGGGGCCACTATGGGGGACATTATTAATGCTGGGGCACTACAGGGACATATAATGCTGGGGCACTACGGGGACATTATTAATGCTGGGGCCACTACGGGGGACATTATTAATGCTGGGGGCCACTACGGGGGACATTATTAATGCTGGGGGCCACTACCGGGGACATTATTAATGCTGGGGGCCACTACTCGGGGACATTATTAATGCTGAGGGCCACTACAGGGGACATTATTAGGGGTTAGGATTTAAAGCAGATGCAAATGGACAGAAAATAGATGCTAAAACTGTTGAAAAATGGCCATAAAAGACTTCGATGGACATTAATCAAGTCCAGCACTTTCTGCGCCCGCACTTGCTATCCACTACCGGAGTATTCACCTAATTTATGGTGAGGCGAAGGCAAATCCGGAAATCTAGGACGGCTCCAGGCCGCCCAGTGGTCGTACACTATTGGAAAAAGTGCCGTCCCAGTCACCTTGGATCTGCTCTGTAGCGGTCGTCTGTAACCGAGCAGTGTATAATGTGGTGGAAAAATGAATCCAGCCAGCAAAGGAGGCAATATGGACAATCACATTACATTAGTAAGTGGCTTGTATTAACTTTCTCTACATTATAAATGCTATTTGCTGAAGTGAGAGACAAAACCTAAGTTAGACCGCAGATTAGTTATGTGTCCACTAGAGGGAGACATAGTCCACATTATGATGAAGGGAAATACTAGTAATTTTTTAAGGTAATTTCCTGCAGAACATATTCATTACTGTGCATAGCATGCACCGCTAGATTATCACAAACTGGCATCTCAGCTTCACGCACACACCAGGAAATTGGCAGCATGTCATATACCACTGGTCACTATCACAGAATGCCAGGGAACTTGGACACGGCCTGTGCACTCTTTATACTCCATTGCAAAGAGATTGGCCATTGCAGATTAACATTTCCTATTATTTAGGCTTCATTCACACGTCCGTATTTTTCTTTTCCAGATTTTCGGTCCGTTTTTTGCGGATCCGTTTTTCCTCAAAAACCTTCCGTTTTTACCAATTGTATATCTGCATCCTTTCCGTTTTTCCGCAAAAAAAAGGAAGGAGGAATATATGTTGGTAGGGTATTTCTTTCTATTTCCTGGAAACGGATCCGCAATTGCGGATGACATATTGATGCATTCCGCATATCATCCGCCTTTTTTGCTGACCCATTGACTATAATAGGACCACGGACCGCATATGCGGACAAAAGTAGGACATGCTCTATCTTATTTGCGCATCTCCATAACGGAACGGAATGGAACAACGGATGCGGACACTATACGGAGTGCTGTCCGCATTTTTTCAGGACCCATTGAAATGAATGGATCCGCATCCTATCCACATGATTTGCGGATCGGATCAGGAAAGAAAAACAGGACGTGTGAATGAAGCCTAAAACTTTGTAATTTGCTTCCAGGCTTTAATCCCTCTCAGTTTTTAAAATCAGAAAAAGTTCCCGAAAACGTTTTTTTTTTATTGTAGATTTTGAATTCATGTGTCAATAAATATAGTTGGTGCACAAGTTCGCTGCCTTTTTAACCCTTTAGTAACGTCACCAAGGACCAGTAACATTTTCTCTGCTCTCCGTGTTCCAGTGGTCATAACGTTGTATGAGACCTTGACTTTTGCGGGACGAGGTGTAGTTTTTATTGCGTTCTACTACTTGCCCAATAAACCCCCCCCTTTTTTTTTTTGTGTCACCACATATCACAACTAGAGATGAGCGAACGTGCGCGTAACGAGCACTGTACCGCTCGGCTCCCCTGCGCTCGCATGGGCGCAGGCAGCCGCTTCCGTCCTCCTCACCCGAAGGAAGCGGCTGCCTGTGCCCATGCGAGTGCAGGGGAGCCGAGCGGTACAGTGCTCATTACAAGCACGTTCGCTCATCTCTAATCACGACCTATAACATTATTGTCGGGATAACTGTGTGAGGACGTGCTTTTTGCTGACAATTTTAGTTCTCATTGGGGCCGTTCTATATTCTGCGTTTTTCACACAGCCCTGGCCCCATAGAATTGAATGGGGCTTCAGTGAAAAACGCATTGCGTTCGGAAGCAAGTGCGGATACAATGCGTATTTCACTGATGGTTGCTAAGAGATGTTTTTTGTAAACTTTCAGTTTTTTATCACACGTGTGAAAAATGCGTCAAAATGCATTGCACCCGCACAGAAAAAACTGAACGAACGTACGCAGTCGCAGACAAAACTGACTGAACTTGCTTGCAAAATGGTGCGAGTTTTCCTGAACGCAGCCGGAGCTAATCCGTATCGTTCGCGTGAAAGGGGCCTATAGGGCAGCCAAATACAAGCATGGCAATTTCCAGCAGTCCCATAGAGTTCAATGAAATGGCAGACACGTGCATCTGACACTCCATTCAAATGGGGAGCAAGGGCCCCTGTTATCATGGTTGCGGGGGGCTCCAGCGGTCAGACCCCTGCTAATTACACACCTATCCCTTATCCTGTGGATAGGTGTTAAGTTGTCTTAAAGGGACAACCCCTATTATTGTTTTCTGTAAAACTACTTAGGTGCCACGGTCAGTATTGACTGCAACCTCTGAGGGGTTAAAACCGGGTGTCGGACCCCCACTGATCTGATATTGATGATCTATCCTGAGGATAGGTCATCTGCATCTAGATCCTGGACAGACAAAGAGAACCCAAGTGACATGGAGTCTATGAACCTGAATACAGCACAGATAACAAAGGAAGCAATGACAGTGAAGCTGCTAACCACACATGAAAGAAACTGCTACACCGGACACACCCTCGCCTCAGCACTGCTGTCACCTACAGTATTTTTTAAGTTATTGATTTTGACTTTTTTTCTGCAGAATTATACAGAGGAGGAATTGGGAGAATTAGTTTTTTGTAATTTTTGGGGATCCCTCAGTCTCATAGACTTTAAATGGGACAGCAGCAGGGGCGTAGCTATAGGGGGTGCAGAGGTAGCAGTCGCTACCGGGCCCAGAAGCCTGAGGAGGCCCAAAGATCCTTGTGCCGCATAAGAAGACACACAGAGCACTATGGGAAGGGGGGCCCAAGCTGAACCCTTGCACCAGGGCCCATGAGCCTTTAGCTACGCCCCTGGACAGCAGTGCACATGCTTGACCACGGATGCAGTGAAGAGGGTTGTGGTCGCCTGTTCTAGCGATCACATGGGGTTCCAGGCCAGCGATCAGACATTTATCTCCTTATTTAACTCTTGGCTTTTCATGAACAGCCACCTAAAACAGTCAAGTTTGCACCCGATAATATGTTTAATGAGGGTCTGACCAATGGTATCCGAGCTAATTCCAAAAAATTAAGGGACCAAGGTCCCTCCCAGCCACTACTATTTCACGAAAAAGGTCAATGGCCAAATCCCCTTCTGAACACACTGGGGGTCATTTATCAAACTGGTGTAAGGTAGAACTGTCTTAGTTGCCCATAGCAACCAATCAGATTTCATTTTCCAAAGGAGCTGCCCAAAATGAAAGGTTAAATCTGATTGGTTGCTATAGACAACTAAGCCAGTTCTACTTTACACCAGTTTGATAAATCTCTCCCACTGTTCTTAAAGGGGTTCTCCGAGTTATATATATTGATGACCTATCCTAATTACACCTCACTGACCTATCCTAATTACACCTCACTGCCTCATTCATTTCAATGGGAAGAATCGCTTCCATACAAGTCTATGGAAGCGATTCTTCCCATATAAATGAATGGGGCGGTGAGGTGTAATTACACCTACTCACCACTACCCCCATGTCGGCCAGCATGTAAACAGTGAAGAGGAGGCAGCGCTGATACGGCGCGCGCCTCCTCTTCAAACAGCTGATCGGCGGGGGTGTCGGGTGTCGGACCCCCGCCGATCTGATATTGATGACCTATCCTGAGGATAGGTCATCAATATATATAACTTGGACAACCCCTTTAAAACTTACATTTTATTCTTTTCTATTAAAATATTAAAAAAACATAAAAAAATTAACAAAACGAAAGAAAACTCTTTTCCGTATCCCTCTATGCTGAATGTATTGGCCCCTCAGAGGGATTAGTTTGGGGGACACATGTGGGGCACATACACCTTTAGGTATTTAGTTTTTAGGGTTTTTTCTGTTTTTTTTGTGTGTCTCTCTCTTCCTCCCCTTTTTCTATTCTATATTGTCAGGTAAATCTACCTCAGGATTGAATTTTACCTGAGAGAAGAAGACCGGTTCAATCTGGTTGGAAGTGGTGCTAGCTGAAGAGCCCAGGTCCCTCCTGATTGGTTGCCATCGGTTGCTGGGGGAGAAATCCAGGATCGTGATTTGTTGTGGCTGTGGACGGCGGGAAACTGTACCCTTTATAATGCGGCATTTGGCTGAGCTGGGGTGCCAGTTTGAAGAGGACCTGATCTGCATGCATGCTTTATTAGTGGGATTTATCACTCAGCTATAGCGGGATTGTGGTTTTAATGGTTATTAAACTGGTAATTTGATGGTTAATTTATTAATTATTTATTCTAAATTATTAATTTATCTTATGGTAATTTAATAGGGGAACTCATAATAAAGCATTGCGGCCATTTCATCCAAAATAAGTTTTATGTTTTTATTTATTAGGTTTTAAGTATGTTTTTAGTTAGCTTTGTGAGTGTATATGCCTCCATGACAGGGCTCCAGCATATTGAATATCAATTTGGCACTAGTGAAGTGGATATTATGTGGGGGAATTAGTCTGGCAATCCCAACCTGTAGGGGCTCATGCACACGGCCTTTTCCCGGCCATTCCCGCGGGTTCGCAAATTGCGGCCCTCAATGAACGAATGGCTGAACCACGGCCCTAAGATTTATAACTGCAGATGAGGTGTTATGTGGTGTCGGCTGGTTTCCTCAACATTTATATAGAATGTTTTACTTGTTTGCTTTTTGTATTCTTTAGATCCGCTTCTGCTGGTATACCGCTAGTTTTGGTATGCGAGTATTTTGGTATATATCGCGTCCATTAGGTTTTGAAGACCAGGCTCTAATTCTGGTTCCAGATGCAAGCATGAAACTGTGAACCCACTATTATATTTGTTCCTTGTTTCCCCCTGTACAGGGATCACTACCCAGGATTAGTATTTAGTCTCCTGTTCGGGATCAATTGGATATAAATCACTAGATCCCAGCTAGGACAAAAGCCTCATTCACACATCTGCATCCGTGTTTAAATCCGTGAAAAGGTGGTCAGTGATGCATCCGTGTTGGGTCCGTGTGTCCGATTTTGCTGTCCGTGTGTCATCCGTGTTTCACTGACACTGAACATCTGTAAAATAATTATCAAAGCATCTCTTCCTAATGATCCGTGAAACACGCATCAAACTAGGATGGCATCCGTGGTTTTCACTGACTCATAGACTATAATAGGAGTGATGGATCTGTGAACACGGACAAAATAGAGCATGCATCCATGCTAAAAAAAACAGACCCACAGACCGTGCTAAAACACTGATGTGTGAATACACACATTAAAATGAATAGGGACATGTACTGTCTGTGGAGAACACTGATGTGTGAATGAGGCTTAACCAGCATTCCCTTATGTATTGCTTCACAGAATGTCAGTGAAGCGATACATAGGGGTATGCTGGTAAGGCCTCGTCTGGTGTTCTGTGGACCGCAACTGTACGGGCACCGACCATTCACACAGCCGGTGGCTATATATTGTGGCCCTGCTGTTTGCGAGCCACAATACGGGCACAGACCTGCTACGCTCGTGTGCATGAGGCCTTACTCACATACCAAAACGAGTGGTCTATCAAATTATATTTTTATAGGAAAGAATAAAATGTAAGTATTAGGGCTTGTGCACACGAACATGTGCAGCCCGTGCTCGTGCTGTGGCCTGACAATAGCGGTCTGCAGTTCACGAGCACCGGCCATGTGCCCTCCGTTTGCCATCTGCGATCCGCAATAGACAGTCCACACCGCAGAGGCGGTGCAGAGGCTTGGATCGAAATTCCATAGTGTTTCCATGGGCATCTGATCCGTGGCTCCGTATCTTGTGGATTACGGACGCAATATGGGCATGGTGTGTTCAGAACAGGATTACCTTGCCAACGGGCCTTTTCAGACACAAGGTTTATGGGGAGCTGGTTTCACATAGTTGTTACATGTATTTTATATTCGCACCCCGTGGGTTTCTGTTGAACTATGAGAGCTATGATCACCATAGAACCATGGGTGGTCCAGGTGAGGCCATTTTTAGAGGCCATACACACTCAATAGCGTCGGCTGACGATGTGTATTTAGTGAGTGGAGCGGGGAGAAAGCCACTGCCGGCTTTTCTCCCGGGAGAACCAAAAGATATTCAATTCACCCAATCCTTCTCTCCACTAGTCGCCGACTGTGTATTTAGGCCTTTAAGTCAGCTTAATAATAGGCCCCTTTGCATCCCGACCTATCGTAGTGCCTCAAAGGCAACTAAAAGCTTAGAACCAGTTGACATATGGTCAGGGCAGTGCCAAAATTGGCGCTAGCTCCTCATGGTGTCATTGAAGGCACAGTTTTCTTGTGGTACGGTTTTTCTCCCCCCCCCCCTTTTTTTGTATATGTTTTATCTCCTCATGTGTTAAAGAGGTTCTGTAGTTCTATAAAATTGATGATCTATCCTCTGATCGGCGGTGGTCCGACAACCGGGACCCCCACCGATTAGCTGTTTGAAAAGGCAGCAGCGCTGCAGGAGCGCCGCAGCCTTCTCTGTGTTTACCGCAGGCCAGTGACGTCACGACTAGTATCACTGTTCTGGGCGGAGCTGAGCTCTGTTCACTTGAATGGAGTTTAGCCCCGCCCAGGCCAGTGATACTAGTCAGGATAGAGGATAGATCATCAGTTGTACAGAACTGCAGAACCCCTTTAAGGTAAGCCGGCGACCTGACAGGACAGCGCAGCTGATTGGTCATTTGGGGTTGCTAACCGGTTGCTGGGCAAAGTGCTATTTTTATCTGGTATGGTGATTGGAGCAGTGTCGTTTTGAGCGGGAATTTGGACTATTTATAGAGCCACTCACCCATTGGGAGCGCTGTCAGCGCTTGAAGATTGTCCCCGCCCGCCCCTTTTATAAACGTATTTGTCGCGGTCTTGTTAAATGGGGGGGTTAGTCGCTCAGCTTTGCTGGGTGGACTTATGAGCTGTCATTTATGGACTCTAATTTATTCTATGGGATTTTAAGGAGTTAATTATTGATTGAGTTTTTAATATTTATGGTTACCCCTTTAATAAAGACCGCGGTCATTTTAATCCATATATGTATTATGTCGTTATTTTAAGTATTTTGGTATAGTTATGGTTAAGTTGTCGAATATGACACCATAGAGGTTTCTGTTTCAGCAAGAATAATGCAGAAAGAAGCAGTGTTTTTGCCATTAAAAACTGGGCTGCATATATATTAGAAAAATGTTGACCAAACCCACCAGTGTCCGCAGGACCGGCCAACCATATAATGTGCAAGGTCATGACCCACCTGCCTGCAACAGCAGATGATGGAGGAAAGTAGGATCAAGCATATTGGATTTCAACATAGCTGAATCTTCTCTTTTTAAGTAGAGCTGAAGCGATTACTCTATTGAATCGAGTAACTCGAAAATCATTTGCATCGAGGATTCGCTTGTGTCATGTGACCACGGAGTGCGAGTGCAGCGCTTGCTACTACTCACCGCTACTTGGTCACCCGCTGGCCTGCACCGCGCTGGACATCGTCAGGACACAGTGCATGTAAGTATGCACTATGACCTGACACTGTG
This sequence comes from Rhinella marina, assembly GCA_900303285.1. Taxonomy (NCBI): domain Eukaryota; kingdom Metazoa; phylum Chordata; class Amphibia; order Anura; family Bufonidae; genus Rhinella; species Rhinella marina. Next base: position 39,815 of record ONZH01028045.1, read on the forward strand.
TGACATAAGGACGACAGTGCAGCGTGGAGAAAAGATGGACGAGCTGAGGAGCTGCGACCCTACAGGAGAGGTAAGTATTTTATTTCACTGGCACTGGGGACATGGCTAGGAGGGGGAGATAGTGGCACTGGGGGGCAGCTGATGACATGGGAGGGGAACCTGATGGTACTGAGGGAGCAGCTGATGGCGCTGGGAGGGAAGTTGATGGCACGGGGGTGGAGTGGGGGAGCTGATGGCACTGGGGGTGGGGTGGGGGAGCTGATGGCACTGGGGGGCAGCTGAAAGCACTGGGGAGGAGCCTGATGACACTGGGGGGGACAGCTGATATCACTGGGGGGGGGCAGCTGATGGCACTGGGGAGGAACCTGATGACACTGGGGGGGACAGCTGATATCACTGGGAGGGGGGGACAGCTGATATCACTGGGGAGGAGCCTGATGACATTGGGGGGCAGCTGATATCACTGGGGGGGGCAGCTGATGGCACTGGGGAGGAACCTGATGACACTGGGGGGGACAGCTGATATCACTGGGGGGGGGGCAGCTTATGGCACTGGGGAGGAGCCTGATGACATTGGGGGGCAGCTGATGGCACTGGGAGGAACCTGATGACACTGGGGGGCCTGATGGCATAGGGGGGCTGATGAGTTTTTATAAAGAAAAATGTTCTTTTAATGAGTTTTTTGTTATTCAAGTACTTGACTAATCGTTGGATTAATCAACAGAATACTCGATTACAATAATAGTCCATAGCTGCAACCCTATTTTCAAGCAAGAGAAGCCGCCACCAGAGGTCACTCTATTGAACACATGCAGACTTGGCTAAGCTGAGTGTGCATGTGCATAGAGAGAAATAGCTCCCGGAGATTGAGAATTCATCAAACTGCTGTCTGAAGTGTATGGCCAGTTTTAGATCACATCCAGATATAGGTTATATGACGAAGCAGCCTGGTTATGTGTACATGCTTCTATTCTACATTAAGCAGGCATGACCCCTTCCCATAATGCATCAGGAAACGCCCCCTGCTGTGCGCCGACAATGAGAATCCATTCTTTCCTCCTGCATTTCAAAGTTCATGTTTACCTCTGAATCATCCAGGGGATCAATATCTGTGTGTTTTCTAGCCATGTCGGACTCATTGCTAGCAACTGAGTGTACTTATGTTAGCAAGAGTTAGAGGACAGATAGGAGTATGACTGTAGGCTTAATTATTAAATTTTATTTTTGATTTTTTTAAAATGTTATTTTATTATAATTCAGCATGAAAAAGTAGTTACTTTTGTAATTTACTTACTTTTACAGAAATCCCCCAGTTGTGAGATATTCCAATTATTTTATTATAATGGTGCCCCCTAGTGTTTAATCTGTACGGAGGTGGTCACACTTTCTCAGTCCTATCTGCTGTTAGCAGCTCAGACTGTTACAGAGAGAGAGCTGCAGGAGAAAGGACACACCTCCTGAGAAAGGAAACACTCGTGAGCTGTTATAAGGAGAGAGCAGCAGCACAAGGACACGCTCTCTAAGCTGCCAGCCTGAAGACAATCTGGCAGAGCAACTAGAGCAATGAATGTGAAGATCTCTGGATGTGAGGTACAGGGCTGGTTCTGGCTTTGTTAGAAAGAGATTGTCATGTACTGTAAGGCCACCTATGGGAAAGTTTCCTAGTCATGCTCCGTGTCTCCTGAGATAGTGCAGGGAGGGGGGGAGTAGATAAGCTGTGACATCATCTATTGTGAATGGTGCGGATCCTGGGAGATATCGCTAGGATATGCCCCCATTGTCTGATAGGTGCGGGTCCCACCTCTGGGACCCACACCTATATCGAGAACGGAGCGTGGAAATGAACAGCATGCGCAGCCGCCCTCCATTCATTTCTATGGGGCCGCCGAAAATAGCCAAGCACTAGCTCGGCTATTTCGGACAGCACCATAGAAATGAATGGGAGCGGTGGCCATGCATGCGCATTAATTTCTATGGGAGCAGCGGGGCCTCCAGGCACAGCGCTCCCCGCTCTGTTCTCGATATAGGTGCGGGTCCCAGCGATATGCCCCCATTTTCCATGATGAGACTACCACTTTAAAGTGAATCTGTCACCTCATTTTCACCTATATAACTAACAGCACTGCCCCACAGAAGATTGCAGACACATCCCAGACATACCTGTGTGCACTGTGTGTCTGTATTACATGTCACATCCCAGACATACCTGTGTGCACTGTGTGTCTGTATTACATGTCACATCCCAGACATACCTGTGTGCACTGTGTGTCTGTATTACATGTCACATCCCAGACATACCTGTGTGCACTGTGTGTCTGTATTACATGTCATATCCCAGACATACCTGTGTGCACTGTGTGTCTGTATTACATGTCACATCCCAGACATACCTGTGTGCACTGTGTGTCTGTATTACATGTCACATCCCAGACATATCTGTGTGCACTGGTGTGTCTGTATTACATGTCACATCCCAGACATATCTGTGTGCACTGGGATGTGACATATAATACACACACACACAGTGCACACAGGTATGTCTGGGTTGTGACATGTAATACACACACAGTGCACACAGGTATGTCTGGGATGTGACATGTAATACAGACACACAGTGCACACAGGTATGTCTGGGATGTGACATGTAATACACACACACAGTGCACACAGGTATGTCTGGGATGTGACATGTAATACACACACACAGCGCACACGGTATGTCTGGGATGTGACATGTAATACAAACACACAGTGCACACAGGTATGTCTGGGATGTGACATGTAATACAGACACACAGTGCACACAGGTATGTCTGGGATGTGACATGTAATACAGACACACAGTGCACACAGGTATGTCTGGGATGTGACATGTAATACACACACACAGTGCACACAGGTATGTCTGGGATGTGACATGTAATACAGACACACAGTGCACACAGGTATGTCTGGGATGTGACATGTAATACAGACACACAGTGCACACAGGTATGTCTGGGATGTGACATGTAATACACACACAGTGCACACAGGTATGTCTGGGATGTGACATGTAATACAGACACACAGTGCACACAGGTATGTCTGGGATGTGACATGTAATACATACACACACACAGTGCACACAGGTATGTCTGGGATGTGACATGTAATACACACACACAGTGCACACAGGTATGTCTGGGATGTGACATGTAATACAGACACACAGTGCACACAGGTATGTCTGGGATGTGACATGTAATACACACACAGTGCACACAGGTATGTCTGGGATGTGTCTGCAATCTTCTGTGGGGCACTGCCGTTAGTTATATAGGTGAAAATGAGGTGACAGACTCCCTTTAAGGTCTGAGACCTCTGTCAAAGTTATTTGAGCGCTTAAATCTCCTTCGGTTCACAAACTTTTGCAACGTACTGCTCTTCTTTCTTCACTCGAAAATTTTACAAAACCAAAATAATACACTGATACTACTTAAAATGTAAAAAAGTGTGTTTCTTCTTTAACTTTATCATTTCATTTTCAACTTGCGTAACTGTCCACAGTAACAGTAAATCTGACCAGAGGCGCCACTGCATATATATATATATATACACAGTACAGACCAAAAGTTTGGACACACCTTCTCATTCAAAGAGTTTTCTGTATTTTCATGACTATGAAAATTGTAGATTCACACTGAAGGCATCAAAACTATGAATTAACACATGTGGAATTATATACTTAACAAAAAAGTGTGAAACAACTGAAAATATGTCTTATATTCTAGGTTCTTCAAAGTAGCCACCTTTTGCTTTGATTACTGCTTTGCACACTCTTGGCATTCTTTTGATGAGCTTCAAGAGGTAGTCGCCTGAAATGGTATTCCAACAGTCTTGAAGGAGTTCCCATAGATGCTTAGCACTTGTTGGCCCTTTTGCCTTCACTCTGCGGTCCAGCTCACCCCAAACCATCTCGATTGGGTTCAGGTCTGGTGACTGTGGAGGCCAGGTCATCTGGCGTAGCACCCCATCACTCTCCTTCTTGGTCAAATAGCCCTTACACAGCCTGGAGGTGTGTTTGGGGTCATTGTCCTGTTGATAAATAAATGATGGTCCAACTAAATGCAAACCGGATGGAATAGCATGCCGCTGCAAGATGCTGTGGTAGCCATGCTGGTTCAGTATGCCTTCAATTTTGAATAAATCCCCAACAGTGTCACCAGCAAAGCACCCCCACACCATCACACCTCCTCCTCCATGCTTCACGGTGGGAACCAGGCATGTAGAGTCCATCCGTTCACCTTTTCTGCGTCGCACAAAGACACAGTGGTTGGAAACAAAGATCTCAAATTTAGACTCATCAGACCAAAGCACAGATTTCCACTGGTCTAATGTCCATTCCTTGTGTTCTTTAGCCCAAACAAGTCTCTTCTGCTTGTTGCCTGTCCTTAGCAGTGGTTTCCTAGCAGCTATTTTACCATGAAGGTCTGCTGCACACAGTCTCCTCTTAACAGTTGTTGTAGAGATGTGTCTGCTGCTAGAACTCTGTGTGGCATTGACCTGGTCTCTAATCTGAGCTGCTGTTAACCTGCGATTTCTGAGGCTGGTGACTCGGATGAACTTATCCTCCGCAGCAGAGGTGACTCTTGGTCTTCCTTTCCTGGGGCAGTCTTCATGTGAGCCAGTTTCTTTGTAGCGCTTGATGGTTTTTGCGACTGCACTTGGGGACACTTTCAAAGTTTTCCCAATTTTTCGGACTGACTGACCTTCATTTCTTAAAGTAATGATGGCCACTCGTTTTTCTTTACTTAGCTGCTTTTTTCTTGCCATAATACAAATTCTAACAGTCTATTCAGTAGGACTATCAGCTGTGTATCCACCTGACTTCTGCCCAACACAACTCATGGTCCCAACCCCATTTATAAGGCAAAAAATCCCACTTATTAAACCTGACAGGGCACACCTGTGAAGTGAAAACCATTTCAGGTGACTACCCCTTGAAGCTCATCAAGAGAACGCCAAGAGTGTGCAAAGCAGTAATCAAAGCAAAAGGTGGCTACTTTGAAGAACCTAGAATATAAGACATATTTTCAGTTGTTTCACACTTTTTTGTTAAGTATATAATTCCACATGTGTTAATTCATAGTTTTGATGCCTTCAGTGTGAATCTACAATTTTCATAGTCATGAAAATACAGAAAACTCTTTGAATGAGAAGGTGTGTCCAAACTTAATATTAATTGGTTCCAGAACGACCATTGTATTTTGAAACCATTTTAAGTTGATTAATTGGTTCCGAAGTGCCAAAAATTCATTCAAGATAAGAGAAAATAAAGATTCAAGAAGAATAAGCAGATAACTAAGGCCTCTTTCACACTAGTGGCAGCACGGATCCGGCAGGTGAAGGGTGCCGCCGGATCCGTGCTGCCGCAGGTACATGTGTGGGGCCGGAACCGCGCTCCGGCCCCACACGTCACACAGTACATACAGATAGGCACACACACACACACACACACACACAGGGGCATAGCTATAGGGGGTGCAGAGGTAGCAGTCGCTACTGGGCCCAGGAGCCTGAAGGGGCCCAAAGACCCTTGTGCTGCATAAGAAGACACACCAAGTACTGAGGGAAGGGGGCCCCACAGTACGCGCAGCACAGTACAGGATGAGGACGGCGCGCACACAGGACGATTCCCCACAGCACCCAGCAGAGGGCGCTGTGGGGAATCGTTCTATGTGCGCGCCGTCCTGCTCCTCCTGCGCTGTGGAGACCTGCCGGGAGCATGTAAGTATGTATGTGTATATGTCTGTGTATGTTTATGTGTATGTGTGTATGTACATTACAGACCAAAAGTTTGGACACACCTTCTCATTCAAAGCGTTTTCTGTATTTTCATGACTATGAAAATTGTAGATTCACACTGAAGGCATCAAAACTATGAATTAACACATGTGGAATTATGTACTTAACAAAAAAGTGTGAAACAACTGAAAATATGTCTTATATTCTAGGTTCTTCAAAGTAGCCACCTTTTGCTTTGATTACTGCTTTGCAGACTCTTGGCATTCTCTTGATGAGCTTCAAGAGGTAGTCACCTGAAATGGTTTTCACTTCACAGGTGTGCCCTGTCAGGTTTAATAAGTGGGATTTCTTGCCTTATAAATGAGGTTGGGACCATGAGTTGTGTTGGGCAGAAGTCAGGTGGATACACAGCTGATAGTCCTACTGAATAGACTGTTAGAATTTCTATTATGGCAAGAAAAAAGCAGCTAAGTAAAGAAAAACGAGAGGCCATCATTACTTTAAGAAATGAAGGTCAGTCAGTCTGAAAAAATGGGAAAACTTTGAAAGTGTCCCTAAGTGCAGTCGCAAAAACCATCAAGCGCTACAAAGAAACTGGTTCACATGAGGACTGCCCCAGGAAAGGAAGACCAAGAGCAGGGGCGTACATAGAAATCATTGGGCCCCATAGCAAGAATCTGAATGGGGCCCCTAACCCCGCCCACTACCCCGGCCCATCCCACATCCTGCCCTGGCTCCTCCCATGCCACACCCCCATTTGCCAATAAAGAAATGTATACATAAGCTACTGATTTATTTATTTATTTTTTAAATTAAGGAGACGCTATACTGAATGGGGGCAGCCACAAGGATGGATTATACTGTATATTATACAGCATGGTGTAGGGATTATACTGTATATTATACAGCATGGTGTAGGGATTATACAGTATATTATACAGCATGGTGTACGGATTATACTGTATATTATACAGCATGGTGTAGGGATTATACTGTATATTATACAGCATGGAGTAGGGATTATACTGTATATTATACAGCATGGTGTACAGATTACACTGTATATTATACAGCATGGTGTACGGATTATACTGTATATTATACAGCATGGTGTACGGATTATACTGTATATTATACAGCATGGAGTACGGATTATACTGTATATTATACAGCATGGTGTAGGGATTATACTGTATATTATACAGCATGGTGTAGGGATTATACTGTATATTATACAGCATGGTGTAGGGATTATACTGTATATTATACAGCATGGTTCAGGGATTATACTGTATACTATACAGCATGGTGTACGGATTATACTGTATATTATACAGCATGGAGTACGGATTATACTGTATATTATACAGCATGGTGTAGGGATTATACTGTATATTATACAGCATGGTGCAGGGATTATACTGTATATTATACAGCATGGTGTATAGATTATACTGTATATTATACAGCATGGTGTACGGATTATACTGTATATTATACAGCATGGTGTACGGATTATACTGTATATTATACAGCATGGTGTACGGATTATACTGTATATTATACAGCATGGTGTACGGATTATACTGTATATTATACAGCATGGTGTACGGATTATACCGTATATTATACAGCATGGAGTACGGATTATACCGTATATTATACTGCATGGTGTAGGGATTATACTGTATACTATACAGCATGGTGTAGGGATTATACTGTATATTATACAGCATGGTGTACGGATTATACTGTATATTATACAGCATGGTGTAGGGATTATACTGTATATTATACAGCATGGTGTAGGGATTATACTGTATATTATACAGCATGGTGTACGGATTATACTGTATATTATACAGCATGGAGTACGGATTATACTGTATATTATACAGTATGGTGTATGGATTATACTGTATATTATACAGTATGGTGTATGGATTATACTGTATATTATACAGCATGGTGTACGGATTATACTGTATATTATACAGTATGGTGTATGGATTATACTGTACATTGTATAGCATAGTACAGGGATTACAATATATACTGTACAACAAATGCATGGCGGTTACACCATGCCGGACAATATAACCCCTGCGCCACGCTGTACAATATACAGTATATACATAGTAGAGGTATAATGTATATTGTCTGGCACAGTATATGCATATACCCACACATGCATACACATACATACACACACACACACACACATACATACATACATACACACACATACATACACATAACACATAAAAACTTACATTTACTTGTCCATTGTCCTGAGGCCACTCTGGAGGGGGCTGGGCCTTGGTCTTCTTTCTCCTCTTTCGTCGCGCTGCAAAAGAGTCCAGTAGCAGCCGGCGGCATGAGGGAGGAGGCGGGGCAAGTGGGAGCGCACAGGAACGTCCGGGTTGCGGCGGTGAGCAGAGGTGAGGGGTCAGGAGAGGCCCGGAGCGCAGGGACAGGACACAGAGTAGGGACAGATGCAGAGTAGGGGGCGGGGCCTCCCGTGCGCTCCGGGCCCCCCTGTGCTGCGGGCCCCATAGCAGTGGCGTGGTCTGCCTCTATGGGCGGTACGCCACTGACCAAGAGTCACCTCTGCTGCGGAGGATAAGTTTATCCGAGTCACCAGCCTCAGAAATCGCAGGTTAACAGTAGCTCAGATTAGAGACCAGGTCAATGCCACACAGAGTTCTAGCAGCAGACACATCTCTACAACAACTGTTAAGAGGAGACTGTGTGCAGCAGGCCTTCATGGTAAAATAGCTGCTAGGAAACCACTGCTAAGGACAGGCAACAAGCAGAAGAGACTTGTTTGGGCTAAAGAACACAAGGAATGGACATTAGACCAGTGGAAATCTGTGCTTTGGTCTGATGAGTCCAAATTTGAGATCTTTGGTTCCAACCACCGTGTCTTTGTGCAACGCAGAAAAGGTGAACGGATGGACTCTACATGCCTGGTTCCCACCGGAACCATGGAGGAGGAGGTGTGATGGTGCAGGGGTGCTTTGCTGGTGACAATGTTGGGGATTTATTCAAAATTGAAGGCAAACTGAACCAGCATGGCTACCACAGCATCTTGCAGCGGCATGCTATTCCATCCGGTTTGCGTTTAGTTGGACCATCATTTATTTATCAACAGGACAATGACCTCAAACACACCTCCAGGCTGTGTAAGGGCTATTTGACCAAGAAGGAGAGTGATGGGGTGCTACGCCAGATGACCTGGCCTCCACAGTCACCAGACCTGAACCCAATCGAGATGGTTTGGGGTGAGCTGGACCGCAGAGAGAAGGCAAAAGGGCCAACAAGTGCTAAGCATATCTGGGAACTCCTTCAAGACTGTTGGAATACCATTTCAGGCGACTACCTCTTGAAGCTCATCAAGAGAATGCCAAGAGTGTGCAAAGCAGTAATCAAAGCAAAAGGTGGCTACTTTGAAGAACCTAGAATATAATACATATTTTCAGTTGTTTCATACTTTTTTTTGTTAAATATATAATTCCACATGTGTTAATTCATAGTTTTGATGCCTTCAGTGTGAATCTACAATTTTCATAGTCATGAAAATACAGAAAACTCTTTGAATGAGAAGGTGTGTCCAAACTTTTGGTCTGTACTGTATATATGTGTGCAGGTGACGGATCCGTCATGAACTCCATTGAAAGTCAATGGAGGACGGATCCGTATACTAGTGTGTCACACCAAACGGATCCGTCCCCATTGACTTTCATTGGGGGTCATGACGGATCTGTCTTGGTGCGGATGCCTGGACCGGAGAGCAAACCGCAGCATGCTGCGATTTGCTCTCCGGTCTGAAGACGGAACAGAATGCTTTCAGGAGCCTCCGTTGTCTTCAGTTCAGTTTTGTCCCCATTGACAATGAATGGGGACAAAACTGAAGCGTTTTATTCCGGTATTGAGCCCCTATGACGGAACTCAATACCGGAATTAAAAAACGCTAGTGTGAAAGTAGCCTGACAGATAAAACAAGTCCTTACATATAACAGTCAGGGATAGCTGATAACTAGCATCTAAGGCTACTTTCACACTTGCGTTGTTGTTTTCCGGTATTGAGATCAGGCAGAGGATCTCAATACCGGAAAAAAATGATCAGTTTTGTCCCCATGCATTCTGAATGGAAAGAGATCCGTTCAGGATGCATCAGGATGTCTTCAGTTCAGGCAGCTTTCAGTTTTGTGACCGGACACAGCTTTTAGGAGCATTCCGTTCTCTTCAGTTCAGTTTTGTCCCCATTGACAATGAATGGGGACAAAACGGAAACGTTTTTTTTCGGTATTGAGCCCCTATGACGGAACTCAATACCGGAAAAAGAAAACGCTAGTGTGAAAGTAGCCTTAGAGCAAATTAGATTAGATGGAATTTTATGCCAGAATTGTAGCACAAAATAGTGCATATTAGGCCACACCCACTTTCAGAAAACCATCCCCCCCTTTTCCTGCCAAACCCTGCCCCTTTTCAAGCAAGTCAGAGCCTAGCTGCGCCAAAATTGTGGCAATTTTTGCAACTTCTTCGATTTCTAGGTCAGACGCATCAGTAAATCTGGGTCAATAATGGCCGGAAATGCTTAAAAAACAAAAAAAAATTGCAGGATAAAAAAAAAAGCATAGTTGGCTGCCAGCGGACAGGTTTGTACCCATAGTAACTGCAGCAATAAAATGTTCATTTAGACATTTTAATAGATTTACTTAGCAAAGAAGCATTTCATATCTGAGTACATTCACAAAGCGTGGTCATATGGCGGTATTTCTACACTTCAACAGAAAAAAAACGGCCTTGTAATTTAATTCTACCGGCTACGTCAAGGATACGAGAACAAACAGGGCAGGTGAAGGCTGACTTCTGATAGCCGGGTATTGTACATTGTGTGGTCTGATTATGTAACATCCCACACACCCTGACATACCATTCACCTGTGTCACACACCCGAAAATGAATCGCAGATGTGATCTCAGAATGACAAGTAATGTGCGGTACTACGGTGTCTCTGCTCAGCTGGCATCGGGCTTACTCACAACACGTTTTTTTCAGTTTTGCCAGAATTCTGTGAAAAATTCAATAAAACATTAATTTGACATATGGATAAACCCTAAATGTTCTGGGATTATGGTTCCACATCTACATATTTTTACATATTTGAGCCCCTCAAGGGGTTTTCCAGGACCCTTCAACCCACCTCATAATTATAACTTGCATTCGCCAGGGAGGTCAATAGTTTTGGCCCCATCCACAACATCTTCCTCGTTCTAAGCTGTCGAAGGGGACGTGGCCATCCACGGACCATGCTATTCTGACTGAAGGATGTGACGCCGTCAGATGTAGGGTTTCTAAAGAGAGGCGACTGGTGCGGCCGAGCCACACAACTTTGAGACACTAAGTATATTGGAAATTTTCTTCTGCAGGAATCCAGCAGGTCCCACAAAACCCACCTTAAATCCATATAACGTACCTGTAGAAGAAAGTTGTGTGTGGTGGCTGCTCGGGGAACCAGTCACATAATGCTTCTTTTCTGAAAATCCTGCTTCTGCCAGTATCATGTCCTTCATAGCCCAGGTTTCAAGGATAGGGCATAACTTCTGTGGTGGTTGGGGCCAGAACTATTCCAAATGGTTCAGACCCCATTGACAGCAGAAGTAGCACCCTGTCCAGGGGTGCAACTAGCCTTTCTGCTGCCTGAGGTGAAAACTGACACGGCACCCCCCCCCCCCCCCCCCCCGCCCGCAGTGCGACAGCATAGACTATCATTACAATATATGTCGTGTGACCCTTTTTGTTGCTGTGTAGCCTTAGCCTTACAAAATGCAGATATGTCGGGCCTTGAAGAAGCAGCTTCTTTTTTTTTTTTTTCCATCTCATTGTTCTGAGAGCGCTAACCCTTACTGTATTTCTTAAAGGGGATGTTCCATGAAAAATATTTTCAATTTTTTTCCAGCCAGCACCTGGATCTGAACACGTTTATAACTGCATGTAATTAAAACTTAACATAACCAATGAATTATTCCATAAAGTGTGCCTGTAGAGTATCACCGGCTGTTTCTTCTTTTCCTCATCTCTCTGTCCACCTCACTGAGGTGGTCACACACACTCAGTTCCATCCTTTAACTGCCATATCTTCTGTTAGAAACTGTGACAGTTACAAGGAGAGAGCTACAGCAGAAAGCCTCCCCCCCCCCGAACTGTGATAGAGATCTGCAGCAGAAAAGACACACACGCTGAGCTGTGATAGGGAGAGAGCTGAAGCAAAAAAGACACACTGCCTGAGCTGTAATGGGAAGAGAGCTGCAGCAGAAAAGACACACATGCTGAGCTGTGATAGGGAGAGAGCTGCAGCAGAAAAGACACACTGCCTGAGCTGTAATGGGAAGAGAGCTGCAGCAGAAAAGACACACATCCTGAGCTGTGATAGGGAGAGAGCTGCAGCAAAAAGGACACACTGCCTGAGCTTCAATAGGAAGAGAGCTGCAGCAGAAAAGACACACATCCTGAGCTGTGATAGGGAGAGAGCTGCAGCAAAAAGGACACACTGCCTGAGCTTCAATAGGAAGAGAGCTGCAGCAGAAAAGACACACATCCTGAGCTGTGATAGGGAGAGAGCTGCAGCAGAAAGGACACCCCCCTGAGAAAAGACAAGCCTCCTGAGCTGCCAGCTTGAAATAAATCTGGCAGAACTGTTGGATTTCCTCACGTATTGAAGGCTGCCTGTAACTATAGGGGGTGAAGTGGTTGTGGACAGACCCAGACACTGGAGCCTAGGGGGGACCCGAAAGGTCCCTCTATCCTGTATGAGGTGCTCAGTACTATAAATGACTCATTAAAGTCTGGGGGCCTCACACGCCTGTAACGCAGGTGCATTGGATCACCCATTTTACCTTATAGTGTCAGTTTTTTGGGCCTTTGAGACGTAATTTGCATCTGTAATACGGGCGCTAGAATAAGGTAGTCTGAATGGGGTTTTATATCAGGGGTTAGCAACCTTTGGGAGTTTGGGACTCCAGCTGTTGTGAAACTACAACTCCCAGCATCCTCCATTCATTCCCATGGGAGCTCTGAGAAGAGTGGAGCAAGCATGCATGCTGGGAGTTGTAGTTTCCTCCTACTCTAGATAGATTTATAATAGTAATAAATAATAATAGTAATAAATTTGTATCGCATATTATAAACTCAATTTTCGTTGACTCTTTATGGGAGGTAAAAGCTGCCAAAATTAAAATTGTCAAATTAAACTTTTACCTCCCATAGACTCTTTCCCTTGTCTTCCTGTAATGTCCCCCTCCCTGGTCAGCACTGATCCCCAGCAGATCAAGTACCATCACTTCTAAAATTAATAAGTACGTCAAGAAATACCGACAAAAAGGCATGCCAGTATTACTGGAGCACCCTCTTTGGTAATGAGCACCCATGGAGAGTATACAGGACTTCTTCTCAGGGACCCTACGCCCCCAGCCCCAGCAAGGCACACAGGGACTTCTTTTCCATACCGCGCAATGTTACGGGCGGTTCCATAAGTAATGCGATGCAGGTAAGCCAGGTGCGCGGAGGAATCAATGACAAATCCAGCCTATTACATTATTCATGAGAAGAAGGGCCGGCCGCGAGGCCTGTGACGTCACCTCGGTAGCGGGGCGTAGCCTGGGAAGCAGACTGTCTTGTTTCCTATTGGTCGGTCCTTGTAAGGATGTTATGAATATGTAATTAGCCGGCCCCCCGGTGGAGGGAATCAGGAAGCGGCTGCGGCCCAGGCGCCTCCCGCGGGACGAGGCTCGGGAAACTGCTGGAGTCGGGGAAGGTGAGATGCGGGGGGGTGACTTCGGGTGGTGAGGGTCTGGAGCGGCCGGGTGAGAGGTGACCCGGTAATGTCCGGCTAGTATCGGAGGCGGGGCACACAAGTGTTTAGTGCCAGCTCTGCGTTGATGTGCCCGGTGCTGTGAGGGGCACCCTGTGTGCAGGTGATGGCGCTGTGCCCGGGTGTGGCCGCCTGACACCTACCTCTGCCTGGTACAACAGGTGTGTGCTGGGGGAGTGAGGTTGGGGTGCAAGTTGCATCTTCCTGTCACCCACCTGCTGCTCGCAGGGTACCTAGCTCTCCTGCAGGGCTATGCTCGCCCCTCCGGGGGTCAGATAAAAGTTTGTTACTTCCAGAGGAGCAGAAGCCGCGGCCAGGGAAGGCTGTGTTCACACGTGCAGGTGTTTGTGATGCGGTTTGTGCAGTCTGTGGGCTGTCAAGCTACAGGTTGCCCTAAAACAGTAAGGGAGTAGCACTGTCCTGAGGAAAGGGAGTTGCTAGTTCAGGAATTGCTCGGCGTTCTGTTGTGGTACGATAAAGATGGCCCTTTAAGGCTAGGTCATGCGCCTTCGGCAGGTAGCTACCCCTCTGACCCCTTGGTTGAGCATGCATGTTGTCTGAACCAAGAGGGGCAAGTAAGCCACTGCCAAAGAAGTGCAGAGGACAAAAGGATCGGACGTGTTCGAATCGAACAGCCCGATGCACATTAGATCAGGCATCAGCAACCTCCGGAACTACGACTTCCAGCAGGCATGCTTGCTTGGCTGTACTCGGAACTCCCATAGAAATGAATGGAGCATGCTGGGATTTGTAGTGCTGGACTCCTGCATTAGATGGTTGGCGGACATCAATGTAGAGCAGGGATGCCCAACCTGCGGGCCTTCAGCTGCTACAAAACTACAACACACACATTGTCCCTAATAGATGCAAAACTACAACTCCCAGCATGCCTGCAACAGGAGGAGGGCCGCAGGTTGGGCATCCCTAGTCTAGTGGGTACGGCCAGCTTAAAAGGACACGTCTGTCAGAAAGAAGTGTTCTTAAAAAAAACATAATTGATAGAAATCCCATTTTCCTAGATTTTTGTGGCAGCACTGTCTTTCACGCTCAGTGGAGCAAAATAGTGTCCTTCTGTAGAAGTCAGCGCCAAGGATAAGACCTCTTGTAGAGGATGGGTAATCCACTGTTGGTTTACTGCTGCTGTGAGGGAAAGATTGTATCTGTTAGTATAATAGTAGGCATAGAATTGGGATAACAGTGTGATAGCTCTATTGTTCTCTTGATAGACCTAGATAAAGACGTCCACAGAGGAGCTCTATATGGATCAGTGTGATGCTCTGAGTGAGTCACTACAGGGGGCGCTCTGTGGTCTGAGTGATGGTCTGACTGAGAGAGATAGTGGAGGCTGCCTGCCGTGCTAAAAAGAAAAGTAAAGAGGACGTTAAAGGGGTTTTCTAGGAGTTGGTAATGATGATCTATCCTCAGGACAGGTCATAATTATCAGATCGGTGGGGGTCCCATCCCCCCTCAGATCATCTGATACGGGCAGCCGCAGTGGTCACCGGAGCTCTGGTGAGTGCTGCGAGCTCCCAGCGGTTTTCCAAGCACAGCGCCAGCCATAGTATAGTGGCAGTACTTGGTATTGCAGCTCAGCCCCATTTACGAGAGGAGTATACATCGATGCAGGTGAAAAGTAGAAAGGAAACTGTTCCTCTCCCTACATCCCTCCAAGTGAAGTGGACTCTTCATTCTGGTCGGACTGCAGTGGATCTGTGTGTTTCGCCTCATTCCAGTCTACATCCGAATGCCTGGGGATCAGTCCCTTGCATGGCGGCTTTGTCTCCGCAAAATTAAAGGGGTTATCCAATCCCTATAATGTGAAGTCCGAGTGGAAATTGCCACCTGATGTGGATTTTAAGGCTTTGTCCAGACAGAATGTAAATCTGTGCAGGTTCACTGTGTTTTACTTGCTGATTTTGTCACGGATTGCCACGGTGACAATCTGTGACATAAACTGACACGCTGTGCCGTCAATTCCCGCATGTGTTTCTTTCCTGCAGCGCGTGGATGAGGAATTTAATACAGTAGCTGCAAATATTAACAAAAAGTGAGAGTTTTCAGCCTAGAAATCCAGACAGAAATCCTACATCATCTCCGCCACGTGTGGACGTTCCTTAAATCCGCAGCTGGTAAATCCTTCCCGTTGTTGAGGGGGGGAAATCCACAGCAAAAATCCGCTACGCCGCCCTCGTTGTGGCTTTATGAACACTAGCGTATTTTTCATCCGTCTGCTGTGTTTTTTTCCGGTTAGTACAGTGACCAATACATTTCTACGGGGCCGCGCACGCATCCGTATTTTTCCTGAAACGCTTGGCCGTTCCACGAATTATACAATAGGTCCTATTCTGCTCTGCGTTGTAGACGAGAATAGTGATATCTAATGATGGGTGTGAGAAGAATGCAGACAAAGTGTCCGTACTTTGCGCCTCCGTATCTTGTGGACCAGAATACGGACACGGTTGCGTTTAAAAAAATAAATAAATTAAAATGCAGGTTTGCTGTGAAATCGCCAGCAGAGTTTACCTGCCTCTCTCCATCCTTGACAAGATGACTAAAAACGGTGATTAGAAATTTCGGATTTTGGTGCGTTGTATGGTGCACGGAAATTTCTGCGGATCTTGGATCCTTACACCCAGGATTTGATGGGCGCACAGGAGCAGGACTGATACGGTTACGGTGTCTGCACTGCACTCTTTTCTTCCCGTCGTATGACAGACATCTTGGAGGAAACCGCGAACCCCCGTTATAAATCAGTTGTGCGCGGAGTGTGACGGATCCAGCTCTGCAGCACGTTTTCCATTTATAAAAGAAATTGACAAAGATGAGAACTATATTCACATTTTACGGTTGAGAACGATATAAAAATGCAATAAAAATTGCATTTTTTTATTGCTGTGGTTATGATGCAGTTTTCGCTGCTTTGGATGCAGGCAAGCAGAGATCTTGACAACTGTGAGTCAATAAGATATTGGAAAACTGCTAAGTCTTTTCACTGTACAGGTGAGGCAGGTGCGGGGGCGTGCACACACAACCCATTGATCTGTGTGTCAGAGGTCTGAAGTCCGTATCCTGCATGGTGGATTACGTCAGGTTGTGCACACTTGGCCGGCGCAATCTTTCGTCAGCCGAGTAAACATCACACTCAGGACGCACAGAACTCCGCCTCGCCGCAGCGGCTGCTTTATACTGATAATCTCTGTGACTATAGTAAGACGCCGAGGTACGTGACTGGAAGAGCAGTGTGAACTCCTGATTTATGGCTGATTTTAAAAGGCTTCTCCCATGATTGATGTGAGAAATGAAATCTCATGTAATGTCCTTTCTGCAGCAGCTCTCTCCCCATCTCAGCTCAGGCAGTGTGTCCTTTCTGCAGCAGCTCTCTCCCCATCGCAGCTCAGGCAGTGTGTCCTTTCTGCAGCAGCTCTCTCCCCATCGCAGCTCAGGCAGTGTGTCCTTTCTGCAGCAGCTCTCTCCCCATCGCAGCTCAGGCAGTGTGTCCTTTCTGCAGCAGCTCTCTCCCCATCGCAGCTCAGGCAGTGTGTCCTTTCTGCAGCAGCTCTCTCCCCATCGCAGCTCAGGCAGTGTGTCCTTTCTGCAGCAGCTCTCTTCACATTGCAGATTGGCAGTGTGTCCTTTCTGCAGCAGCTCTCTCCTCATTGCACCTAAGGCAGTGTGTCCTTTCTGCAGCAGCTCTCTCCCCATCGCAGCTCAGGCAGTGTGACCTTTCTGCTGCAGCTCTCTCCTCATCGCAGCTTTCCTGCTGCTGCTCTCTCCTTATCACAACTTGGGCGGCGTGTCCTTTCTGCTTCAGCAGCTCTCTCTCCCCATCACAGATCAGGCAGTGTGACCTTTCTGCTGCAGATTTCTCCCAATCACAGCTCAGGCAGTGTGTCCTATCTGCTGCAGCTCTCTCCTCATCGCAGCTCAGGCAGTGTGACCTTTCTGCTGCAGCTCTCTCCTCATCGCAGCTGGTGGCAGTTGAAGAATGGAACTGAGCATGTGCGACCACCTTAGCTTTGTTACCGAGGTGGACAGAGAAATAAGGAAACAGCAGGTGGCGCTCTACATGTACATTTCATTAAAAAACTTTCTGCCTTTAGGCCTCTTTCACATGGGCGTCGCGGATTTGGTCCGGATGCGTTCCGGAAAATCCGCACGCAATCGCAGTCAGTTTTGACTGCGATTGCGTACGTTTGTTCAGTTTTTTCCGCGCGGGTGCGAAGCGGTTTAATGCGTTTTTCACGCGCGTGGAAAAAATCGGAATGTTTACAAACAACATCTCTTAGCAACCATGCGTTAAAACCGCATTGCACCCGCACTTGTGTGCGGATGCAATGCGATTTTCACGCAGACCCATTCACTTCAATGGGGCCAGGACTGCGTGAAAAACGCAGAATATAGAACATGCTGCGATTTTCACGCAACGGCGAACTGTTGCGTGAAAAAATTCGCCCATGTGAAAAGCCCCATTGAAATGAATGGGTCAGGATTCAGTGCGGGTGCAATACGTTCGCATCACGCATTGCATCCGCGCGGAAAACTTGCTCGTGTGAAAGGGGCCTTACTGAATTTTTAAATGTATGGAAATGTATAAATATTCAGACCTTGGTGCTGGTCTGAAAAATATAGAACATTTTACGTGGGACATCCCTTTTAAGTGCACGTCACAATACCAGACTGGATGTTTAATGGCGGACATGCTTGTGTAGCCGCCGTAAAGACTGGATCTGGGTAAATATTGAGGTATAGTTTTGTACTGATCCTGCATCGTGCTCCAGAGCTGCATTCACGGTGTCTTCTATGGGAAACTGTCTCACAGAGAGGGTACAACCACCCGAGCTGGTATTGCTTATTCGCCATCCGAAGTTTTGCAGCCTTTGTGGCTTTTTTTAAGAAATATTTTTAGGAGATTAAAATGGTTTCTATGGAAATCCCTGTCACGTTTCTGCATGTGAAAACCTATGGCTCGTTAAGTAGCGGTATGTACTGAACTTTACGTGGATTACACCTATGTATGTAACATGCTGTTCATGGGTGGCCTCCTTCACACGGCTGTGCCGCATCCGTGTTTTTCATCCGCACTGCTTCCAGTCCATGTATTTTCGTTTTTTCATCATTGCATTTGTCTATGGAATGGATCCGTGAGGAGCAGAACACGGACGGCGTCCATGTTATTTCCATGGTTTTCGCGGATCCTATGAGTGTACTTGGTCCGAAGCCGTGCGGGTCTCCATTGCTTTAAATATACACGGATCTGTGTGCGGTCCAGGGGGAATGCAGACGGCACACATCCATGATTCAATGACTTGTGAATAAGGCCTCATGCACACGACCGTTGTTTGGGTCCACGTCTCATCTTCGTTTTTTGCAGAGTTCGTATGAACCCATTGGTTTCAAGGAGTCCGCAAAAAATGCAGACAGCACGTGGATATCATCCAGGCAGCTGTAACGCAGATTATAGAACGTGTCCTGTTCTCGTCCGTTTTGCATACAAGGACGGAAGTTCTATCAGGAACCTGCAGCATGCAGATGGCCGCAATCCGTATTTTGCGGTTTGCAGACTGCAAAATACATGTAGTCATGCGCATATGGCCTAAGGCCTAGTTCGCACTTCAGTGATTGTGACCCAAAACCAAGTGCAGGTCAAAAACACGGAACGGGTGGTGATTTTTTTTCATTGTTCCGGGTTCACATCTGTGTTGTAAACTCCAGCCTTCCGGAGTTCACTGTATCGGGCATAGCTGGATACTACCGCGCACCGCCAGATCCCTATTCACTGTGATTGGATCCGGACGCTTTCCGATGTACATGCCAGCTTTCAGACCAAAAAAAAAAAAAAACTGTGTTTTTTTTTTTGGTCTGGCTGAAGCCGTAATGCATGTCAGATACAGTGAATTCTGGCGGTATTTTCCTCTGATGTAAATCACTGACCAAACACTGACAAAACCACTGAAAGCCTCATGCACTTTTGACATTGGTTGAAAATCTGGATATGTTCAGTTTGCGTTAGATTTTTTTTTTTTGTCCTCCGTGTGTGATCCGTATCCCACAGACACTGCTCAGCTGAAAACTAATTTCCAGAGCGTCTCCTACCAATGGTCCGTGAAAAATCACTGACACAACAAGGATGCCATCCATATTGCGCCGAGGCTTTTCCAAGGACCCATAGACTTCAATGGGCGTTTTTGGTCCTCATCCGCGTGGCGTCTGTGTTACATTGTCTGCATATTTCAGGCGCAAAAGTTATTTGCACTGCAGTCTTCGACTTTTCCCTGTGCGCGCCAGGTCTAAAAAAGTGGAAGGGGGCAAGTCGGCAGGCCCGTCTCATTCATCAAAGGTCTGAATACAAGAGAGCAAGGAAGCCGGCTTACATTTAGACTGATGATGGATGCGCCAAAGTTATGTAGAGGCCGGCGCCACTTTTTAACTCCGGATCCACCGCCAGTTTAGGGGTTATTAAGACAAGCTATAGGTTTTAATAAATAACCCCATTTGCGTTTTTTGATCTGCTCCTGGTTTTGGCTGACAATCACTGATTAAATACTAAGGCCTCGTTCACACTTCAGTGTTTGGTCAGTGATTTCCATCAGTTTTTGTGAGACAAAACCAGAAGTGAACCAAACACAGAGATCAGGTATAATGAAAAGATCTGCACCTGTTCTGTGGTTTTGACCCGAACCTGGTTTTGGCTCACAATTACTGATGGAAATCACTGACTAAACACTGACTGTGTGATCTGCTGATGTACAGGCTCCATTGGCCGCCGTTTGTGTGGAGATATCGTCCCCTTGAAGTAATTCTTCTGATGGAGAATAATACTGATGGGTAAAGCAGAGGCCTCATCACCTCCGTTATTACTCCGTATAAATCAGTATTGTGGCGTCTGTTCTCCGACTTATCATAAAAACAGCAGTGTATTCCTAGTAAGAGGTGATTCAACCGTGATCGGTCTGGGAAACACACGATGTGAGTACAGTACATTAGACACGCAATTCCATAGGAACAAAGGGGGGGTGGGGGAGGACGGAAAATGTCAACTCACGGTCCGTTTTTCCCAGACCGCTCACAGTTGTGTGAATCGGCCCTAAAAAGAAGGCAAACTTTTTGGGAACGTTCCACTTCTCCTTTGTACTAAGATCCTTTCCAAGCTTTGGTGAAAAACGTCTGTACAGCAGGAGGGATCTCGCGGTATAAGGTGAAGATGGCATTTATGAAATGAGGTATTTAGTTTGGACTCCTTAGGCAGTAGGCGCCCTCGGCGTGGGCTCCTTGGGCGGCAGGCGCCCTCGGCGTGGGCTCCTTGGGCGGCAGGCGCCCTCGGCGTGGGCTCCTTGGGCGGCAGGCGCCAAGCAGTGATGAAACTACAACTCCCAGCATTCTCCATTCACATCTATGATAATTTAGAGAATAGTCAAGCAAGTGTGCATGCTGGGAGTTGTAGTTTGACCACAGCTGGAGCTTGCTGACCCCTGGTTGAAGTTATCCCCCTATAACTAATAGATCAGCGAGGGTCCTACCGCTTGGACCCGCACCAATCGTGAGAATGGGAACCCCTTACCCCATGAAAAGAACAGAGCGACATGCCGCGTGTCAGCTCCATTCATTTCTATGGGAGTTCCGGAGATGGGTGAGTACAGCACTAACCTATCTCTGGAATTCCCATAGAGATGAATGGAACAGCCACATGCATGGAGGATGCGTTTAATTTATAACGAGGCTCATGTGACCGCCACTGCGGGGTCTCCAGCTCCTCTTATTGTTTTGCGGTCCCAGCAGTCGGACCAATCAGATACAATCAATACTTTTCTTGTGGGTGGACATCCCCTTTACGATGGTGGTAAGGCAAGAGAATTGGTGATGTAAATGGTCCAGGCAGTAAGGGTTAATAGGGACAGGATGATACTTTCTAGGTGAACTTTGGCCGGTCGTCTAATCCGTCTGTTCCTGGTGCCTTAATTAGTTCCTCCACCATAAAGCAGCGTGCCGGGGGAGGGTGTGCTGGGAAGTTGAAGGGATGACCGGGTGCAGTTTGGGTGGATTTAGGGCAGGGCAGCTACAAATTCCAGGTAGTTTTCTCTCTGGCTTCCCAGCTTTGGAGTCGGCGGCGTGTCCTCAGACTTTGCAGACACTTACATAACTTGAAACGCGTCTGTGACATGGCGTGTCCTGCCTTCCGTCCTGTTCATCGTCCCGTCTAGGGTGCAAGGCAGGAGAAGGCACTGAGAACGCCTCTGTGCACAGGTTCACAGTAGCGCTAAAATCTAACGGCTCAGGAGTTTATTGTATCCGGCGTAGCCGACAGGCCTCAGTGACTATAATGGGACCTGGTTTGTTTTCGGCATTAATGCCAGAATTCGGCAGGAGTATTTTTTTTTTTTTTTTTTTTTTATCCAGCTGAATCCCAGTACTAATGTCTGAAACAGGCCACTGGATGCCATCTTTCCTTTCTTTCTGTTTATAGTAACATGCACGTCCATCTACTGTGGTGGTCGCACATGCTCAGTTCAACCAGTTGCTAGGAGAGAGCTGCAGCAGAAAGGATACACCCCCTGAGAAAGGACATGTCCCCTGCACCACTCCTGCAGTCAATCGTTGCCTGCAGCGGTGTATCCTGTCAAAACAGATGTAGACATCCGGAACCACAGCACATCAGGTTCCAGCGACATTGGGGGATGTGAAAACCCTCTTTAGGGCTCATGTACACAAACGTATTTTCTTTCCGTGTCCGTTCCGTGTTTTTTTTTTTTTTGCAGACCGTTTGCGGAACCATTCATTTCCAAAAAACTGATGTTACTCCGCGTGCATTCCGTTTCCGTATGTCCGTATTTCCGTTCCGCAAAAAAATAGAACATGTCCTATTATTGTCTGCATAACGGACAAGGATAGGACTGTTCTATTAGGGGCCAGCTGTTCCGTTCCGCAAAATACGGAATGCACACGGACGTCGTCTGTATTTTTTGCGTATCCGTTTTTGCGGACAGCAAAATACAGACGGTTGTGTGCATGAGGCCTTAAGATGATATTTTATAAACCGTAT
This sequence comes from Rhinella marina, assembly GCA_900303285.1. Classification (NCBI taxonomy): domain Eukaryota; kingdom Metazoa; phylum Chordata; class Amphibia; order Anura; family Bufonidae; genus Rhinella; species Rhinella marina. The sequence continues at coordinate 62,515 of ONZH01028045.1, forward strand.
GTAAAGCTGAAGGCAGGATCTGCGTGGAGCGGGCGGAGGATTTTTTTTTCCTGGTGTTATCAGGTTGCTCCATCAGTTAGCGGCTGCAGTGATTGTCTCTTCCCAGGCTATTTAGTTCTTTATCTGAAGGCGCCATTCAGGCATTAACCCCAACGTGTCTGGAGCCCTCCTGCGGCCTTCACTCTTTCACCTGAGACGTCTGGTTGGAATTCCACAAATGATTGCAGCCATTACGACACCTGAGCGGTCGGACCCAAGAAGCGGGCTTTGATCTTCCTTCCAGGGACTTGTGCACTTCCCATTCCTTCCGTGCTCCTTCCGTGCTCCTTCCTTATTGTGTCTACTTCTCCACTTGGAGACTTTTGTCTTCTCGGAGTCATAAATCCAGCCTAGTCCTTCTGAATCCTCCTCTTGTTTTCCTGGCCCTTGACACGTCTGTTCTTCCCCATCATGCCTTCCTTAGGATTCGTTTTCCAAGTTGTCGCCAAACAAATTTCTGCAGGACGCCAACGAGAGGACTCTGTTTGATAGAAACCAACATACACTTAACTTCTACAGGTTTCCTTATTTAAAGGGGATGTCCAGAACTTTTATTTTTCAGTACTTCAATTAATATGAACTTGAAGGGGCCGACGCCCCACGTGCCCATTGATTGGCTGTTCTGCAGTAGTTCTGTCGCCAGAACTCCACAGCGCCGTCCCTTGTGTAGTGGAGAGAAGTGGTTACTACAATGCAGCAGCTTATTCCCCTCTACTCACTGAGAACACATGGAGGGGGTCATTTACAGAGAGTGCAATGCCAGTTACTGGAAGACCCCGTTTGCAGCTTTAAAGGGGTATTCCCATCACATACAATGGGAGCATATCACTAGGATATGCCCCCATTGTTTGATAGGTGCAGAGTCCCACCTCTGCGACCCGCACCTATATCGAGAACGGAGCGGGGAGCGCCTGGAGGACCCCAGGTTTCCCGGGGTCCGGCCACCACCAGGCGCAGCTCCCCGCTGCTCCCATAGAAATGAATGGGAGCACACTGCGCATGCGCGGCCACTGCTTCCATTCATTTCTATGTAGCCGACGGAAATAGCCGAACCAGCACTAGAAATGAATGGAGGGCGGCTGCGCATGAACAGTGCGCCCTCCTTCACTTTGGGGGCTCCATTCTCGATAGAGGCGCGGATCCCAGCGGTGGGACCCGCACCTATGAGACAATTAATAAGTCTATTAAAAATAGACAAAAAACTACTCCATTCATTTACAGTAGCAGCGGATTGCGGTACACATAATACACGCCAGATACGCTCGTGTGAAAGAGGCCTACGGCTGGGGTTTTGAAAACCCTGTGCACCCATTTTTTTAAAGCCTGATGTTAAAGGGGTTGTCCAGGTTCAGAGCTGATCCCGGACATATTCCATCCTCACCCCTCCGGACCCCCTGATACGAGCATCGGAGCATTTCAAGTACCTTTTAGTTTACGTTTTTACATTGCTAGGCTGAGGCTTCCTCCTAGCAGTATTCCCGGTGACGTCACTGGCACTGATGGGCGGGCTTTAGTGCTGCCCTAGCTGTTTTACACGCTAACACCCGCCCATTAGTGCCGGTGACATCACCGGGCTCACTGCTAGGTGGAGGCCTCCGTCTAGCGCCCAATACGTCACCGGCTCTCCAGAAAATGCCTTTGCCCTGCGCGATACAGCTCCGAAATGCTCCGATGCTCATATCAGGGGGGGAGGGCCCATAGGGGTGAAAATGGGGATATGTCTGGCTTCAGTCCTAAATCTCCCATGTTAAAGGGGTTCTGTAGTTCTGTAGTTCTTTAAGGGCTCATGCGGATCACATACTGACCCATTCACTTCTACGGGCCTTTGTTTCCATTCCATGGCTCCGCAAAACAAATGAAACATGTCCTATACTTGTCCGTGAAAATCAGGACATAGCCCCATTGAAGTCTATGGGTCCACAAAAAAAATGGAATGCTATCCGTTTTTTTGCGGACATCCGCAAAAACGGATCCGATTTGCGGACATCATACGGCCGTCTGAATGAGCCCTAAAACTGATGATCTATCCTCTGGATAGATCATCAGCATCTGATCGGCGGCGGTCCGACACCCAGGACTCCCGCCGATCAGCTGTTTGAGAAGGCAGCGGCGCTGCAGGAGCGCCACGGCCTTCTCTGTGTTTACCGCAGGCCAGTGACGTCACGACTAGTATCACTGGCCTGGGCGGGGCTAAGCTCCATTCATGTGAACGGAGCTTAGCCCCGCCCAGGCCAGTGATACTAGTCGTGACGTCACTGGCCTGAGGAAAACAGAGAAGGCCGCAGCGCTCCTGCAGCGCCGCTGCCTTCTTAAACAGCTGATCGGCGGGAGTCCTGGGTGTCGGACCGCCGCCGATCAGATGCTGATGATCTATCCAGAAGATAGATCATCAGTTTTAAAGAACTACAGAACCCCTTTAAATGTAATTTCGGACACCAGTGAATACCTGCCAACGACATCCATCTGGGAAATATCTCTGGCAGATATTGATGAGATTTCGGGCTCACGCCTGCGGTGAGGATTTTAACTTTGCACCATGTCAGTTTCGCCCCTTGGCTATTCATAGGGTTAAATCCGGTGCAGAAATGTGGCAAATCTGCGCCGCGTGGCCGTACCCTTATCTCTGTGTGTAAAACATGCAGCAGAATTTGTGGTGAAATCCGAAAAGGATTTTTGTCGTCTTATGTGGAAGTGCCCCGTCCAAAAAAATCTGCTGTGCGTGTAAGGGCTCATGCACGCGAACGTATTTTCTTTCCGTGTTTTTTTTTTTTTTTTTTTTTGCGGACCGTATGTGGAACCATTCGTTTCAGTGGGTCCTCAAAAAAAAAAAAGCTGCGGAGTAACTTCAGGTTTTTTTTTTTGCGGACCCACTGAAATGAATGGTTCCACATACGGTCCGCAAAAAAAAAACTTGAAGTTACTCCGCGTGCATTCCGTTTCCGTATGTCCTTATTTCTGTTCTGCAAAAAAAAATAGAACATGTCCTATTATTGTCCGCATTACGGAGAAGGATAGGACTGTTCTATTAGGGGCCGGCTGTTCCGTTCCGCAAAATACGGACGTTATATGTATTTTTTCGGACCGCAACATACATACAGTTGTGTGCATGAGTCCTAAGATGAAGGAGCGGGCGGCGGTAATACCAGGACATGGCTCTGCCGCGTTCACACCTTTTCCACATAAAGCCTCCCGTCGTCTGCAGGTCACACAGAGTCTCGGCTTCTCCAAGCGTCTACACCCACTGTTGAAAGTGCAAACACACCCAGAAACCTCCGAGCTGCTGGCTCCGTGCCATCCTGTGCCATGACTGAAACTGTATGAAGCAGATGCAAACACTGCGCTGACGGTATACAGTATGGAGCCGGCGCCTCCATACAAGGGCACAGACACCCGCCAGCCGTTCCTTCTATGGGAATATTATGCAGAACATTACAAAGGCTGAAATAACTTTCCAATACAAAAAAAGGGGAACATTTTTGGATCCTCTATTCTTAGCCTATAAAAAAAAAACCCAAAACATTCTTTCCATGATGTAATACGGAAAACAGAGTGGCATCATGTCACCTCCTCTGCTATTCCTCATGTAATACAGTAATTCTGCAACATATTTCCTTAGGACTATCTGTTTCGCTGTCCCTCTGTTATTCCTCCTGGAAATATATGAACCATGTCACTGTGTTGCCTCCCTCCCACTGACTGGAGTCTTTTAAGGACAAGTGCCAGCCACGGTACACGGTGATGGTCGCACAGCTCCCAAATACAGTAGCAACCCCACACCCTATGACTCCTCCAGGAAGCATGGTTAGTTTTGGGACAGCGTTAGCATGCCTGTGTATGAATCTCTCGTGAATCAAAACCAAATAAATTCCAGTAGTCCAGAACTAGCTTTTTTTGGTATTTAACAGACGAATGATCTAAAAAAAATAAAATTATGCCACTACTGATTTAGCTTTATTTGCTGCTTCCTCCGCATATCTTTAATAGATTTTCAGGACCATAAAATAAAGGTGTTTTTATCTTAGAACTCTGCATTGTGCCGTTCCTCTGTTATTCCTACTAGAAATGTATAAGGAAATTGAGAGCAGTGTTGTGATAGTGTCAGGCTGTGTAGGGCATACACTGCCCTTCCTACTGGTAACAGTTGCCAATTTATTTGTAGTTATTTCTAGTAGGAATAACAGAGGAAAGGCAGAATGCAGAGTTGTAAGTAAAATAAATGCTTCAGAATTGTTATGTTATGAGAAATGCAGGTATTTAAGAAAACAGACATGTCACCTGGTTTGGGGTCACTACCACTATGTCGTTATGCCGCTGGGGTTTAGGGTCCGACACCTGCCCATAGCAAAGTAAATGAAAATCCAACTTGCCAGGAGGAAAGGCCGGGAGTCTTCTCCAGCAGCGTCGGGGGCATGCGCACTGCACCAGTGAAGTCCAGGGTGGTGCACCTCACTGTGTGTGCTGCGCATGCGCAGTGAAGCTTCAGTGCCCGGTGCTGCTTGAGAAGAGTCCTGGACTCTTCAGGTAAGTTGGATTTTCATTTGATACGGGCTGGTACGGGACCCTAAACCCCTGCTGCGCAACAGCTTGCTTGTGGTTGAGGCCTTAGAGTCCATTTACACATCCGTAGTTCTGGGTCCGCATCCGTTCCCCAATTTTACAGAATGAGTGCGGACTCATTCATTTCAATGGGGCCGCAAAAGATACGGACAGTACACCGTGCGCTGTCTGCATCCGTAGTTCCGTTCCGTGTCCCCTTAAAAAAGTTAGAGCATGTACTATTCTTGTCCGCAAGACAAGAATAGGCAATTCTATCATAGTGCCAGCCATGTGCGGTCCACAAAATGCACACAGGCAGGTATCTGCAATTTGCGGACACCAAAACACTTACGGACATTTGAATGGACCCTTATTCACACGTCAGTGCCTTATGGACGCTGTTCTCCGTGGGCAGTGCACGTACCCATTGATTTTAATGTGTTCATACACGCCTCACGGAAGAATGTGCAACTTTTTTTTTTTTTTTTCACGGATCCATAAAGCCATTTTTTCTTGTTCATGGATCCCCCATGCCCATTATAGTCTATAGGTCAGTGAAAAAACACTGATAGAACACGGATGCCAACTGTATTTCTTCCGTGTTTTACGGATCGTTGCTAAGGGATCCCCCTGAAATTAATTTATTAATTTTCAGCTGAGCGCTGTCCATGGAATACGGATGACACACGGACCAAACACGGATCCTTCGCGGATAAATCACTGACCATCTTGAGTCCTAAGTAGGAAGGGTTCCCTTTAAAATGCTGAGAACCTACCTACACTCAGGAATTTATTCCTGGGCTATTGGTATTACAGATTAGGATAAAATCCACGAGGAATAGTATATCAGCGCTCGAGATCTTTCATGGTTGTGAGGAGCTGAACTAGGAGATCCGTGTGTGGGAAGAGATAAGGAAGAGCCCCGCACAGCAGAGTAAATATTTTCTCCTGCTGTGACTATAAAAAATAGTTGAAATTCCTCTTTCAGGTCAGTAGGAGTTACTCGAGTATGTGCAGAATTGCTGCTGATTTCCAACACAAAACACATTTCAAAAACAAAAAAACTTTTAAAGGGGTTTTCCAGGATTTTACTACTGATGACCTGTCCTCACGATAGGTCATCAGTATCTGATCGATGGGGTCCGAAACCCTGTACTTGATATCGCGCTCAGCCCCATTCACTTAAAGAGGACCTTTCACCACTCCTGACATGTCTATTTTAATAGCTCCATGCATTCCCCATGTAATAACAAGTCTGGAACATCTATTCTTATGGCTGTATGTTGTGCCTTTCCTTTATTATTTGCACTAGAAGTTATGAATGAATTGGTATTTGCCTTCAGTAAAGGAACAGAGGGGAGGTGACCAGTTGGGGGTGTGTCCCTGCACAGACTGACTCTAGCCAATCAGTGCTGCCATGTTCAGACTGTGCAGGACACACCCCCAACTTGCCACCTCCCCTCTGTTCCCTTACTGAAGGCAAATACCAATTCATTCATAACTTCTAGTGCAAATAATAAAGGAATGGCACAACATACAGACATAAGAATAGATGTTCCAGAATTGTTATTACATGGGGAATGCATGAAGCGATTAAAACACGCATGTCAGGAGTAGTGAAAGGTTCTCTTTAAATGGGGCTGAGCTGCTCCTAGGCCATGTGACCAATGAACGTGACGTCACTGGCCTAGGAAAAGTTGAGAGAAGGTCGTGGCACTCAAAGGAGCGCTGGTGCCTTCTCAAACAGCTGATTGGCGGGGGTCCCAGGTGTCGGAACCCACCTATCAGATACTGATGACCTCTCCTGAGGACAGGTCACCAGTAGTAAACTCCTGGAAGACCCGTTTAAATGGCTTGTCCATGTTTTACATATGGCAATCGATGTCAGATCGACGGGGGTCTGACACCCTGCGGTCTCTGGTGACAGAACTACACAGCGCCGTCTGTTGTCCAGTGGACAGAGCTGGTTACTGCAGCGCCGCTCTACTGGTAGGTTTTACTCTGCAGGCTCCATCTCTAAGGGTGTATTCAGATGGTGCAGTTGTGCAGGACTTTTGTAAAAATGAGGCTGATAAAAAAAAAAAAAAAAAAAAATTCTAATTCCCCTTTATCCTTATTAAAGTTAAAAATAATCATAGGCATCATCGAGTTCTAAAATGTCCAACCTATCAAAATATAAAAATATTTATTCTGTCCAGTGAACGCCAAAGGGGGGAAAAAAGGGGGAAAAAAAAGTCAATGCTGCATATTTTTTAAAAAACAAATTTAAAAATTTAAAATTTATTTTTTGGTCACTTCACCTTCCCCAAAAAATTGAATAAATGTAAATCTGGTATCTCCGAGATTATACTGAAGCTAACGGGTCAGTTTTACTGAATAGGGAACACTGTAAAAGAAAAACTATGGTGGAATTGAATTTTTTTCCCCCCAATTTCTCCCCATTTTAAAGGCGTTCCTTGCATAGAAAGCCCACTTGCATCCTTCTACTGCACAGAGTCTGGATGCTCCATTGAGCTCTGTGTATATGATGGAGCTCTCTGCTGGATGTGTTGATTTTGGGGTAGAATACCTCTGTGCACCTGCATTTCAATGGAACCTTAACATGCCTGTTTTAATATCTCCATGCATTCCCCATGTAATAACAAGTCTGGAACATCTATTCTTATGTCTGTATGTTGTGCCATTCCTTTATTATTTGCACTAGAAGTTATGAATAAATTGCTATTTGCCTTCAGTAAAGGAACAGAAGGGAGGTGACCAGTTGGGGGTGTGTCCCTGCACAATCTGACTCTAGCCAATCAGTGCTGCCATGTTCAGACTGTGCAGGTACACACCCCCAACTGGTCACCTCCCCTCTGTTCCTTTACTGAAGACAAATAGCAATTCATTCATAACTTCTAGTGCAAATAATAAAGGAATGGCACAACATAGAGACATAAGAATAGATGTTCCAGACTTGTTATTACGTGGGGAATGCATGAAGCTATTAAAACAGGCATGTCAGGAGTGGTGAAAGGTCCTCTTTAAAGAGTGATCGCAGCTGTGATCGCCATGGAGGCTGCTTCTGGCCCAATGTCTTCCTGCAGAGGCCTCTGTAGGAGACATGTGGTAATACCTTGTGGCCATTGAATTAAAACTCAGTTCTTCTTCTAAGGGGGGGGGGATGGTTCTGATTTGAGGATCCTATGACATTCGTATGCCCAACTATCTGTCTTCAGACATCTTCTGACTAATTACGATGGACTACTGCCTACGGTTAAAGGGGTGGTCCCACGAAAAACATTCTACAGTTTTCAAACCAGCACCTGGATCTGAATACTTTTGTAATTGCATGTAATTAAACATTTTGTATAGCCCATGAGTTATTCAATATAATGTACCTGTATAGCGCCACCTGCTGTTTGTTCTTTTTCTTATTTCTTTGTCCTGCTGACTGAGATGGCCGCACATGTTCAGTTTCATCCTTCAGCTACCTCCTGAGCTGTGATGGGGAGAGCTGAGACACGCCTCCTGAGCTGTGATGGGGAGAGCTGAGACACACCTCCTGGGCTGTGATGGGGAGAGCTGAGACACGCCTCCTGGGCTGTGATGGGGAGAGCTGAGACACGCCTCCTGGGCTGTGATGGGGAGAGCTGAGACACGCCTCCTGAGCTGTGATGGGGAGAGCTGAGACACGCCTCCTGAGCTGTGATCGGGAGAGCTGAGACACGCCTCCTGAGCTGTGATGGGGAGAGCTGAGACACGCCCCCTTAGCTGCAGCAGAAAAGACACTCCCCTTGAGCGGTCAGCTTGATATAAATCTAGCAGAGCAATGAATGGGGAGATCTCTGGATCCATGTGCGGTACAGGGCTGGTTCTGGCTTTGTTAGAAAGAGGTTGTCATGTCCTGTATGGTGTCTATATGATTTTCATTTTTACATTATTAATGGGATAACCCCATTAAATCCGGTCTAGAGGGGGGCATAAAGTGTGACACAGAAATGCTTGCCCCCCAAGTTGTCTGCACAGCTTGTATTCTTCATGAGGTTGAAGTACTTGAGAAATTGCTCAGTCCTGGGAAAATGTGGGTGGTTGGAATATTAGATCTGATGACTACTCCCTCAAACTTTGCCTTAATAATAAGTCTTCTTGCCTGTACGGTTGTAGGTGACCATCACATCTAGTCTTCTCCAGTCTTACATGAAGCTTACCATGGAAGGAAACCATTGACATAGAGATGGGATTACACGCTGTATGTGGACGGACGCTGATCTCTCAGACAATAGTTTTCATTCACGTCCTGCTTTTCCAGTTATTCCCCATTATTCTGCTAGACGTCTGTCTCTACTGGAGATCGTTAGTGTAATTATCCATTGTCTCAGGTTATTCTAGATGGGATTATGAGATGATCATACACAAGGTATTGTTCCTCCCGGCCTCCGCCAAGCATGCATGTATACTCAGTGGTGAGAGGGGACTAATAAGCCTGGGAACCAACGATCGGGCATGTTGGAATGTAGCATGCCCCATCCTTTTTTACACTGACAAACGTTGGCAGAACATCTTATGTGTGGAGTATTAAGGGGGCATTCCGGTTATATCAAGTTATCCCCTCTCCACAGGATGGGTGATAACTATTAGATTGGTGGGGGTCTGACTGCTGCATACTTTGCTAGTCCTTCCGCCCAAAATGAGTGGAGCGGCAGGTCGAGCATGCTCACTGCTGATCCATTCATTCACTATCCCATAGTGCGCATGCTTGGTCCTTTTCTTAGGGCATAGCTGTTCGGTGAGGGTCTTGAGAACGGGTACCCCAAACCCCTCGGAGCCCCTCAAAAATGAACGGAGCGGTAGGTGGGGCATGCTCACTGCCGATCCATTCATTCATTCATTATCCCATGCAGTGCGCATGCTCGACCTGCCAGTCCTTTCCTTAGGGGATAGCCATTAGTTCGGTGGGGATCTCGAGAACGGGTACCCCCAAACCACTCGGAGCCCCTCAAAAGGAACGTAGCAGCAGGTGGGCCATGCAAGCCACCACTCTACGGTAGTTATGGAAATAGCTGCCGTAGAGATGAAGGGAGAGGAGCGGCAATGTGCGTGCTCATTTTGGGGCCATGCATCTACTTTTTTTCACAATCCGCAGTGAACTGCTGCAACAGAAAGGCTTCATGTGAACGTGCACTAAGCTTTGTAGTCGGTGCGGTGGAGAAGTTTCACCCCCGATCCTCCTGGACGTGAGGACTGAGTGATTGCGTTGTTTGCACAAAGCCGCTGGTAGAAGTATGAGGACTGATCACGTGGGAGCATCCTAAAAATAGGCCTCCTCCTGCGCTGCAGCCTCCCCTTCACCAGCCCCTGTGATTTCTGCTGTACATGGCACGTACCTTGTGACTTACAATAGCAGGGTGCACCGAGTCATTCTGGCAGTGCCACTCATCTGCGGTGTGGAGGTCTGTGCGCAGCACCCTCTGCAGACTTTTTGGCTTAGAGGAGCTGGGGCAAGTGACTTTTTTTGCAAGAATTCTTGTCACTTTCTGTTGACCTCTGTTATCCCCGAGCTGCCTTCAGCACCAGGAATTCTGTGCAGATCAGTCGGGTCACCTGCTGCGTCTCTCAGTAAATGTAAATCTGTGATCAGGTCAAGGTGATGTGCCTGACTTCCGCATATATAGTATATGTCCCAGCGGCTTTAACCAGTTCAAAGCCGTGCCATTTCCCCCTGTTAATCAGGATAGGTCATCAGTATCAGATCGGTGGAGGTCAGGCTCACAGGATCAGTTGGTTGAAGAGGTCTCCATGCTCAGAGCCTCTGCATAGCATACCGGTGCCCAGTGGACTACATTGACTTAAAGGGTTCTACCACAGAGGCCCAGCTTTATGACTGGAACATTAGCGCTGCATGGTACTCTCTTCTTCCTGTCAAATATGACTGGAGACCCTGAACAGAAATGTGAACAGTGCCTAAGGTAATAAGAGACCTTTAAGGGGTCATTTTAACATTACTTGAATACATGGGGGATACAGCTCCAGCACTGCACTGTAGAGCTGTTGTGGGTTTGCTAAGACCCAGCAGCTCCTGACAACTGCTGATCTTGCGATTGCCAGCTTTGCAGCACTCATTGATCACCGCGTCTTCAATGCTCAGGGTGACAGCTTTCTCAATGAGGAATCTGACAGCCCGCTCTCATCTCCTGCAGGATTTCCTTGCAGCTGCAGAAACTTTAGAAGTGTTTTTGCAGAGATACTTGCTGACAAGCCAGACATTTGGGGGTCCACAGGAGGTTAAAGGAGCTGTGGATTGGGGATCCCCAAATTGTTTTTATGTTCATTATTCACGGCCCATAAAAAAAAAAAAAAAAAAAACACCAAAAACAAACAAACGGCGGTGTGAATAGAACTATAGACTGCAATGGCAGTGAAAACTGTGCCTGATGTTTAAATTTAGCTTTAGGCTTCTGTATATATCACAAGTTCGAATTTGGTAGAAGATCATGCAGGAGAGGAGAGAAAGGGGTTGTAGACGGAACCATCAGACCAACTCTACACGTACCAAGAATCTGGCAGATTATTGGGAACGACTGTTCCCGCCATCGGTCGTTCCCGACAATCTGGCCATGTAAACGTGCCACCGATCATGTATAAGTAAAACGCTTGTTCGTCGGAGGTCCTGACGTTCATGCAGGCACCACCACATCATGGCTTCTGGGCAGCAGATTGTGCGGTCTAAACAGCGATCTTCTGCTTAGAAACCAGGGTCCTGTGTGAGGATGAGGGATCGCAATAGCAGTGCCTCGTCCTCATACAATGAAGGAGATTGCTGCAGAGGTCTCCTTAAAGGGGTTCTCCGAGTTATATATATTGATGACCTATCCTCAGGATAGGTCATCAATATCAGATCGGCAGGGGTCTGACACCCGACACCCCCGCCGATCAGCTGTTTGAAGAGGAGGCGCGCGTCGTGCTGGCGCTGCCTCCTCTTCATTGTTTACCTGCTCGCCGTAACATGAGTAGTTCCCATAGACTTGTATAGGAATGAGCCGTCCCATTGAAATGAATGGGACGGTTAGGTGTAATTACACCTGCTCACCGCTACTCATGTTACGGCCAGCGTGTAAACAATGAAGAGGAGGCTGCGCTGGCACGGCACGCACCTCCTCTTTAAAAAGCTGATCGGCGGGGGTGCCGGGTGCCGATCCTGAGGATTGGTCATCAATAAATATAACTCTGAGAACCCCTTTAACTAAACAAGGAACGCTTCCTTCCCGACAGTCGGCCCGTGTAAATCCAGCTCTAGACAGATTTCAATATGAATGGCATTCTGCAGCTTGCTGTGTACTGTGATACGTAGAAGCTGCAGCATTATGCTACATATTACCTGCAGAAGCCAAACGGTGAAAAAAAAAAAAAAAAAAATCCTATCGCAAAACAACTTTTTAGCTACATATACATGCATTTCAGTTTAAACAAAAAAGCCCCCCCAAAGGTGCTCGTAGCCTTCACAGATTCCCTGATATGTAGAATATGGAGCTTCATTTCAGGCTATTTGCCTGTTCCTCGCGTTGCACTCTCTAGACCCGGATATCTTGCATGTAGTCTAATATTGTTTTACCAGATCATGATGCCGTCACTTCTAATGGTGGGAAACAGCTCGGAGCGATACCCTGGCGCAGTGTCAGAAAGAACAGAACAATTCCTTGTACTTTCAGATATCAGGGCAGCCGGGACAAATAAAGAGGCTGAAATCGGGCCCCGTGCTCATGACTGTATTTTATTTATCCGTGTGAATTTTTTTTTTGTGGATGATTGCTGTGGGGCCATGCTCACTTCTTGCGTTTTTTTTTTTTTTCGTCCACATTGTGGACTGGAATATTGATTTCTATTGATCGGAGTGAGAAAAACCCGGAATACACATGGAAGGTATACGTATTTCTTCCAATCTGTTTGCGCCCCAAAATGTGGACACAGCCACGTGCATGAGGCAAGGATATACTGCTGCTAACTTGGAAAAGGGGCGCTTGGCAGTGTAGGTCACGTCATGGTACTGTGCTGTAAAGAGCGAAGATCAAAACGCGTGGGTGACGTAAGGGACCAGAGCAGTTTAGGAATGAATACTGGGCGTTGGTTGTTATGAGAAACAAGGGACGGTTTTAATAAAGGGGGCCCAATATCAAGGTAGCGTTATAGGGGTACTAGGGGCCGTAGAAATAATCAGTGGGCGCTCTGGATGAAGGTGGTGCTACTATCCTGGGTCGCAGGCCCATACATCCAAGTAGAAGTGAATCAGCACTCTCACTGTTTGATGCTGGTATATCTTCACTTTATTGCCATAAACAAAATACTGGCAAATGCGACGCTTTTTGGCTAAAGAGTCTTTTTCATGCTGTTTAGCTGAAACGCGTCACATCTGGGGCAATAGAGTGATTTATTAGCATCAAAAAAGTGAGTGCTGATCCACTTCTAGTCGATTAGAGGCTGGTAATGTCTCCTTCAGTCCGGTTGGGGTAAAGGTCCAGTATGTGCAGCTTGTCTGTAAGTTAATGATTAACGCGTTTCAGCCACCAGCTCTATACGTTGTGTGTGGAGCTTCCAAACTCAGCTGAACCTTCCCCAGATTTCCCGGGCGGCAAAGACGTATTCCATGTGTGTGGAAGTGCTTATTAATTACTGGGCTTCCTGACGCCACTGATCTAGTCAGATATGGCTTTTATTCTTTTTTTATTCTCATCCGTATTTGTCCTTTTACTTCCACGATTTTCACGGTGTCTCCGCTGTATTTTCAGGGTGTCGCTGAGCTCGGGAGCCGCAGAAATGAAACGCTTCCTGAGGTCCGGTCACGACTCTGTGCGAGAGAGACTGAAAAGGGACCTGTTCCAGTTTAACAAGGTGATGTTGTGTTAATCCTCAGCCGGGGGGCGCTGTTCTCGGTGCATCGAACATGTCGGTGACAGATCACGTCTGGATATATGTATAAGTGGCAGGATACCCAACCTGCGACCCTCATGCCCAGCATGCCCTGATGGCTGATAGCTGTAGTTTTGCAACAGCTGGAGGGCTGCAGGTTGGGCATCTGTGCTCTATTTTAAATGCCTGTGTTTCATTATATGAATTATTTATTTGTCGCGCCCACACGGTGACCATCTGCCGCCTGAATCCCAAGTGAAAAATGGGATTTCTTGTTCACACATGAGCGATGGTGACACAGCAAGAACCGCCTCAGAAAAGCAGTGTACTGTGTGTCCGCTCTCCTGACGTGCCTGCCTTAGTAACTACCATATGTATGTTCTCCATTGTCTTTGGAACTCTGTTATTCCTCCTAGAAATGTTTTAAAACCTTGACAACTAGTCGTGGTCATTTCGTCACCGTTTGGGCGTCAAGATACATGCCTCGTAAGTATGTGGAATGGTAACGCCCATTTGATTTGTAGATTTCCAGGAGGAACAACATTGAGGTCTAAAAAAAAAAAAGCTCCATAATTGTTATATCACTGGAAAATGCAAAGTATTTAGCGGAAAGAGAACTCCTCCGTAAGGTCTCATGCACACGAACGTGTTTTTTTTTGTGGACCGTATACGGAACCATTCATTTCAATGGGTCCGCAAAAAAAAAAAAAAGTTACTCCGTGTGCATTCCGTTTCCTTATGTCCGTTTTTTCCGTTCCGCAAAATAATAGAACATGTCCTATTATTGTCCGCGTTACAGACAAGGATAGTACTGTTCTATTAGGGGCCAGCTGTTCTGGTCAAAATACGGAATGCACAAGGACGTCATCCATATTTCTTGCGGACCAGTTGTATGCATGAGCCCTAAGAGTCATTTTTAATAAAATGTTAGCGGCAATATATATGTGTAGGTGAAAAAATATATATAAATTCCACAAATTTTGAGTTTTTAATCAGTTAAGATTTTTTACGTTTATTAAAAAAAAAAATCCCCTTTAAAATGAGTTTCTACAACTTTCTTATTGATTCATTTTTTTTTATATTTTGAAGATGTTTGCTGTCAGTGAATGACGGCGCTCTGTTTTACATTCAGAGGCCGAAAATCTGCACAAGGCTCGTCCCGCTCTCAGGTGACGTGCGGATGCAGCGTGTCTAGTCTATTTTATGTGGGATAAACTGATTGGATTGCATAACGATTAGAGATGAGCGAGCATGCTCGAGTGCCATTTTTGCGTATGCATTTTAAAATTCGTACGCTATTCATACGCATATTTTAATCTATACGCAAATGCGTACGAATAGCGTACAAATTGAATTTGTACGATATTCGTACGCTATTCGTAAGCATTTGCGTATAGATTAAAATATGCGTATGAATAGCGTACGAATTTTAAAATGCGTACGCAAATACGCAAAAATGGCACTCGAGCATGCTCGCTCATCTCTAATAACGATACATTGTAGCAAACTCTCAGCGAGAGACGTGCAGGGGGGGGGGGGGGGCTTTTCGAGTCAGTTTTGCTTTGCTAATTTTGGAGCAAATGATGGCAAATTTTACATCACTTTGATGAATTTTGTGTATTTTGACATAACGTTTTTATTTTTATGCCACCCCCTTACTGGAATATGATTGCGACTTTTAGAAAAGGTTGCAGTTGATAGATTTGGCGCGCAGCTAATAATCCTAGCTGACCGCGCACACTGCCGAGAGCGTAAAATCACAAAAAGGCGTAAAAAGTTTTGTGCAAAATGGCTTGTATCAGAATTTTCACTTATTTTTTTTACCTTTATTCTGGTGCAATGGCAATGATTAATCCCCCATCCTGTTTTACTGGACAGTTGCACGGCTTTTCATGAATATAGGGATTCAGATTCATCTAAAACCGGAAAACCTCTATAATGTCATATAAGAATCCTAAGGCCGAGCGTTACGGATTCTCTCGGGGTCTGTTCAGGAAAAACCTGATGGTTTTGCACGCAAGTTCAGTCAGTTTTGTCTGTGATTGTTTCAGTTTTTCCGTGTGGGTACAATCAGTTTTTGATGCGTTTTTTCCTGTGCGTGATAAAAAAAAAACAAAACGTTTTTCACTGAAGCCCCATTCACTTCTATGGAACCAGAGCTAAATTAAAAACGCAGAATATAGAACATGCTATGATTTTTCCTGAATGCAGAAATGATGCATCAAAAACGAAAATTGAAAGGAAAGGGTCAGAAGTCAGTCCGGATGCAGTATGTTTGCTTCACGTTTTGCACCCTGAAGGAGCCTTCAGGTTCCTTTCCGTAAGATATTTTTTTTGCTGTGAATTTCTGTGCGTTTCGGCGCGGAAATCTGTGACGGAAGAACATCTGACTATAACCACCCAGTGATTGTAATGGGAATCTGTGCTGCAGTTCATATTGTGCGGCTTTGGAACCCAGGTTTCGGAATAAAGACTGAGCGTGTTCATTCATGGTGCAGTTTCGGAGCACAGTCCGCAACAATCGGCCATGTTTAACGGAGCCTAATCCGCAGGTGGCTCCACAAACTGAAAATCCATGGCAGAAATCAGAGTCTGTAGATGTGTTCCACTGTGGCTTCCTCATTTAAAGGGGTTTTCCAGGATTTTACTATCCTCAGCATAGGTCTTCAGTATCTGATTGCTGGGGGTCCGACACCCGGAACACTCGTCGATCAGCTGTTTGAGAAGGTACGGGCGCTCCTGTGAGACATCTCCTTTGAATCCAACATGCCAAACGGTGTCTGGTTGAAAGGCTCAGAATATTCCAGACCCCAACCGGTTAAAAATGTCCTGATATTTTGTGTCCGCAGGTCTGCGCTGTGTCTCTGGGGGGTTTTTCTAGTCTACAAGCGTTAGGTGAGGAGAACAGTAAATGTCTCAGTTGCAGGCTTTGTCCTGACTTCTGAAGAAGAACCGATGATGACCTAGTTTACGGCGTGCCGGCGACCTGTCTCGGCATATTGTCTGCCCCGGCAGAGGGAAGCAGCCGTGCTTCAGTGTTTATGGTCCCATGAGAAATCTTGACTAAGGACGTCTGAGAAAGCGGAGCAACACATTTAGAGCAGAGAGGACGGGAAGATTACATTTTATCCACAAGTAATTGTCACATGAACGTTCAGCGCCCATTAAGCCTTCGTGAACCTAAATAACCGTGTCGCTCGTGCGGACTGTTTTCCATAAATAGTAAATCCTGGGCACAGTATTATCATCGGAAAAAAATCCCTGCAGCCACAGGAACGCTGTATCCACCAGGGAATTTCAGGTCTCCCAGGATTGATTATTTTTATTTTATTTTTTTTAAATACTTTTTAGTCCTTATTTTAGTTAGAGAACGCACATCAGATCCGCGCAAATTTCCGTGCCTATTTATGTCCGTTTCTGCAGCATGATCACACCAAAATCCTCAATGTCTAACGGCAGTTTTTGGTTTGGATTTGATGCGGTTTTGATCTCGCCCTTCCATTGAAAAGGGTGAAATCTGCACATGAAACCGCAAACATAATTGACACACTGCAGATTTTGAAATTGACAATGCAGGTCAATTTCCGCATGGAAGAAATCTGCAAAGTGTACATAAGATTTGTGCAATCTCATACACTTTGCTGGTACTGTACTACGCTGCGGTTTTTCTTTAATCCGTGAGGGGGAAAAAAAACCCGCACGTATTCCACAACATGTCCGGATGGCCTCACAGAGCTGATATCTGTGACTACAGCTTGGCTACACTGCTTGCAGGAGTCTGAGGTAGTCTAAGACACGCCCCCTGTCTCCTCATTGGTTCAGGCTGCTGCACACACCTTCCCCCCCTGCAGTTCTGCCCCTTCTGATTGGCTGCTGTGTGTAAACACAACTGTATCACAGGTTCACAGAGATCTGATTTGTATGACAGAATGAGTATAAAGTACAGATTACTAACCCACCAGAAGAATATGATCAGGACCCTGCTGCAGATGTGTGGTGAGGAGGACTCTGTGGTTGGACCTCTGCCGTACCTTCCCTGGTGCCCCTGACTGGTTTTAGTGCATGTTTGCCAGTCACGGGCAAGTTTAGACTGGCATTACAAACCAGCTCGTCCTGTTCTGAAACAAGGAAATGACCCAGATGAGCAAAGTACAGAAACGAGACTGTATAATCCTCAACGTCGCAATATACGTGGAAGACTTGGCCTAGAAATGGTCATGAGGGTATGGTCTGGATGTTCGGGTTTAGTAGGTACAGTGGAGAGCGCAGGCTTAGGCTGCATTCATATCTCCGTCAGAGATGATCCAGTATAAATGCCGAGTGTCAGCTAGAAAAAAAACAAAAAACGCTTCAGTATTTGTCCTGCCGAAGCACGCCTTTTACTCTGGGAAGCGGCTGGATCACTGCTGGGCCTCATTACAGTCAATGGGGTTGAACTTGTGAATCCGGCAGTGCCAGATCCGGTGGACTCTGTCTGGCTGTTTCTCTGCAGGAAATGTTCATTGGAGATGTGAACGCAGCCTTAAAGGGGTTTTGCAAGATTATTGAACTGAGGACCTATCCCTATGGACCAATCATTATGTGATTGGTGGGGGTCCGAAAACTGGCACCCCTAGTTTTTCCAGTGAGGTCACGTTCATTGGTCACATGGCCTAGTAGATGAGGCTGAGCGCAATACCAAGGCCAGCAGCCTGTACGGCGCCGTGCTTGGTGAATGCCGCGGTGTGGCCCCCCACCAATCAGATACTGATGACTAGTGATGAGCAAAGTGAGCTTCGGATGCTACATCTGAAGTCGTTCGCCCCAAATTTCTGAATAATGCTGTACGGAGATCCGTCTCCATACAGCCGCCGATGAGGCGAAGTTAGTTATTTGCGACTGGTACCTTGGAAGCCGTGAGTTGGAACGTTGGCGATCTGATACTGATGACCTATCTTGAGGTCATTTGTATCCCTCCACTGTCTAACTCCTTTAAACAAAAATAAGCAAATTATTTTGCTGTACGGTAAGGCGGTAAGGGCATAACTGGTAAAATATATGCAGGGGGTCAGGGATCAGCAACCTTCGGCACTCCAGCTGTTCTGAAACTCCCAGAATCCTCCTTACACTTCTATGAGAACGGCTGAGTAATTGTGCATGCCGGGAGTTGTATAGCAGCTGCAGCGCCGAAGACTACTGTTCCCTGGGGTAGGTGTGCTGGAGATTGTCTTTGCTTTCGTCCCTATGGAGGGTGATATGCAGAATAAAGCCTAGGGCAGGGATGCCCAACCTGCGGCCCTCCAGCTGTTGCAAAACTACAACTCACAGTGCGCCCGGACAGCCTACAGCTATTATGCTGAGAGTTGTAGTTTTGCAACAGCTGGAGGGCCACAGGTTGGTCTTCCCTGGCCCAGGGGCTGCTTTCAAATAGTCAGCGTTTGGTCAGAACAGGAGCAAATCTTCTCATTGTATGTACCTCTGTGTAGGACCCGCTCCTGGTTTTGGTTCACAATCGCTGAATTATTTTTTTTTTCCCCCAATAAATGGCTGTTAATGTGCCACTGGTCACCCGACTAACAAGCAAACCCTCGTTCTTTAGGTGATTGGATCTTGTGACACAAATTCACGCGCTGCTTTGCAAACAATGAATCTGTATGAGGATGAATGATCACAGTAGTGATCACTTACACCCGTACAGAAGGGGATGATTGCTCCATGCTCAGCTGTTTGAGAAGGCAGCGGCGCTGCAGCAGTGCCGCAACCTTCTCTGTGTTTACCGCAGGCCCAGTGACGTCACGACTAGTATCACTGGGGAGCCTGGGCTAGGCTCCCTTCAAGTGAACAGAGCTTAGCCCCGCCCAGGCCAGTGATACTAGTCGTGACGTCACTGGGCCTGCGGTAAACACAGAGAAGGCCGCGGCTCTCCTGCAGCGCCGCTGCCTTCTCAAACAGCTGATCGGCGGGGGTCCTGGGTGTCGGACCGCCAGCGATCAGATGCTGATGATCTATCCAGAGGATAGATCATCCGTTTTACAGAACTGCAGATCCCCTTTAATGTGTGTACTCAAGGACACCACGTAAGCATGCCCCATTTTGGTCCGTGATTATGGATCCCTTGCGCACATTATAGTCTGGGTCTGTGAAAACCACGGACACAACATGGATGCCTTCTACGTTTGGTCCATAGTTTTCATCGAAATTCATTTTTCAGTCATATTTCATGGAATATGGATGACATGCGGACTAAACCTGGATCCTTCACAGACATCTTCACGGATGAACCACTGACCATCTTGTCACGACTTTCATCACGGATGTGTGAAAGAGGCCTAAAAGGGACTTGCGGATTAACCCCATTTAAAGGGGTTCTCCACTTTTTTCTATATTGATGACCTATCCTCAGGATAGGCGAACAATACCAGATCGGTAGGGGTCCAACACCGATCAGCTGTATGAAGATATTGCAGCTCTCACATGAGCGCTGCATTCTCTTTACGTGCTCACTGTCGACATTCCGCCGACGAGCGATGTAATTAAGCTCCTCCGTCCCATTGACTTCAATGGGATGGATCTGTGCTGTTCAAGTGAATAGGAGTTGAAGTGAAGCTGTGATTACACCTGTGAGCAGGAAAACAGAGAAGAGAACGCAGAGCTTGTATGAGCGCTGCTTTCTCTTGCCAGCAGTCGGGCCCCTGCCGTTCTGATTTATCCTGAGGAAAGATCATCAGTATAGGAACAGCAGAGAACCCCTTTAAATGGGGCTGATCCTTGTGCAGATCGGTGGCACATCCGCAGCAGAAAAGTCTCGACCTCGAATTTCAGCTGCAAATCTCACCCGTTTCAGCCAGTCACCCGCCGGGTCTGTTTCTTCTAGGTCACTTTAAGGCAGGGATGCTCAACCTGCGGCCATCCAGCTGTTGTAAAACTACAACTCCCATCATGCCCTGCTGTAGGCTGATTGCTGTAGGCTGTCAGGGCATGCTCGGAGTTGTAGTTTTGCAACAGCTGGAGGGCCGCAGGTTGGGCATCCCTGCTTTAAAGAATGCAATCTTGCTGTGGTTTATTAGACTTAGCCGTATGAACTTTTTCTCCGTCTTCCGCCTCGTATCCCTGACCCACCTTATTTCGGTTGCATTCGTTATATTTGATTTGCTTTTCTCGTTCGACCGGTTGAGTGAGTGGTTGCACAATGTGTCACTAAAGCAGAATCCGACTCATTAAAGCCTCACGGGGCGAGCATCATTAATAATCGTGAGCAGAGCACAAGCCGGTCATTGTGCCGGGGCGGTGACGTCAGCCTCTCCTGGCTGAATTACACGTCATTGTGCTAAAGCCCCGCAGAATATTCCCTATCAGTTTTCCCACGCTGCTTTGCCGGCTCATGGGCTTATAGACGGGCTTTTTTATGTAGCCTGGTTAAGCTCGTATTGATGTCTGAGTTCCTATAATCCACCTCGCAGAGGTTCTTGTAGATAATCGCTCACGGATCATGGGACTGCTACGGAGGAGACGCAGAGGCTGAACTCGAATGTCCTCTTCTCCAACCTGCAGCCCTCCAGCTGTTGCAAAACTACAACTCCCAGCATGCCTGGACAGCCTACAGCTATCATCCTACAGCAGGGCCTAGTGGGAGTTGTAGTTTTGCTACAGGTTGCCGGCCTTGTAAAAATCCAAGGATTTCAAAGGAGATCAGAGATCCGTGCTGCTTGTCATATCTGAGGAAACCAACACTTGCTTCATGGTGATCAGTGGTGGTCCGACCATTGAGACCCCCATCAGTTCTAAGCTAGACACATTAGATGTATATCAGATGACCCCACCGATTTCAGCGAGACTGGCTGACCATCTAAGGCCTCATGCACACATCCGTGGACCATGGTCCGTGAAAACCTGTCCTGCTGAGTGCATGAGCGCACGGCATCATTGGTTGCTATGACGCCATGCGCTTCGTGCACTCAGCGGGACGCCAGGCCGGGTTTTCACGGACCGTGGTCCACGGATGTGTGCATGATGCCTAAGGTGTATAGGGCTGATGTTAGGAAGGGGAAGTGATCGGGCTGTTCGATTTCAACATGCCTGATCCTTTACTGCTCGTGGAGATAATCTGGTGACAGACGTGTCTGGTGGGAGCTTATTCCCATCTCTCCATTGACTGCACATGCATGTGTATAGCGGGGGTCAGGTGATTGAGCAGTCCTCTGAAAAAGTGTTCCTATGGCTTCTGTCTCGTGTATGGCCGCCCCTCAGAACAAAGGGGTCACAGCGTTTGCCTAAGGGCACGTGCCGTGTTTTGCGGTCCGCAAATTACGGATGCCTTCTGCAATTTGCCCATTATAGAAATGTCTATTCTTGTCCGCAAAACTGCCAAGAATAAGACATGTTCGATTTTTTTTTTTTTTTTTTTTTAATTTTTTGCGTTGCCACGGAAAGGAACAACGGTTGCGGACATCACACAGACTGCTATCCGCCTCTTTTGAAACCCTGTTGAAGTGAGTGGGTCCACATCCGAGCCGCAAATAATGCGGCACCAAACAACGTTCGTGTGCATGAGACCTAAAGCACTGCGTTTTTCCCAGGATAGTGGAACCCCGACCACCCGCAGTGCAGAGACCTGCAGCATGGCAGTACATTGGGGGAATCGCCTCTGTCACCTTGTCCATATGTCCCATAGACTGGAATGGAGAGCAGTGTTTAACCCCTTGCCTTTCTCTTTCTGAGGTTGAATCTTCTCCCCCCCATGTTAATATATTAACACCGTTCCTTCTCACTTTGTTTTCTTGTAGACCGTCGAACATGGATTTCCTCACCAGCCTAGTGCCCTGGGGTTCAGCGACTCGCTACGGCTCATGGCAATTGGGACCCGCTCTGGAGCCATCAAAGTGTATCCTTTATAGTTTCATTCAAGTGTGAATTAGTGTTCACAGTGGTCCGCCAAGGTTCTAAATTTCAGCTTACAATGGTCTTTCCTCGGCCACCGTAAGTTGAAACTAGACTCAACATACAATGCCTCAGACTTGGATCCAACCAATCAATATGGCCATTTCTCTGGTAAAATATCTGTATTTACCGTCCAGTGTGGTACCACATGTCCTGTACTGCCCTCTGTCTGTACCAGGATGAACTGCTCTTTTGAACACCAGGTGAGGGTAGCTCCTTTTTATTTTTCTGGTGCACTGTGTACGGTACGAAACCCTGAAGAAGCTCCTGTCCTCATCGTAGAAGGTAATTTACAGCTTTCAGCATCTCCTCCTGACTGTTATACGTCAGGACTTGCTTTGTCTTCTTCATTATCTGCTTATTTTCCTGAAATTTTTATTGCCTCTTATTTTGGGGCTTTGGAACAAATTACTAATTTTCTATACAGTTACGATGGTTTCAACATACAATGGTCGTCCCAGAACCAATTAATATTGTACCTTGATGGACTACTGGCTATGTTTATGCACATGTATGGGAAAAAATGCTGCAAAGTAAGGCTACTTTCACACTAGCGTTTTAAAATTCCGGTATTGAGTTCAGTCATAGGGGCTCAATACCGGAAAAAATGCTTCCGTTTTGTCCCCATTCATTGTCAATGGGGACAAAACTGAACTGAAGACAACGGAATGCTCCTGAAAGCATTCCGTTCCGTCTTCAGACCGGAGAACAAACCGCAGCATGCTGCGGTTTTCTCTCCGGTCCAGGCATCCGCACCAAGACGGATCCGGAATGACCCCCAATGCAAGTCAATGGGGACGGATCCGTTTGGTGTGACCACAATGGTAAACGGATCCGCCCTCCATTGACTTTCAATGGAGTTCAGGACGGATCCGTCACCACATACAGACAGACATACATACATACACACACACATACACACAAAAACATACATACTTACATACTCCAGGCAGGCAGGCCGCACGTCTTCACACCCAGGAGGACCACAATGGTAACCGGATCCGCCCTCCATTGACTTTCAATGGAGTTCAGGACGGATCCGTCACCACATACAGACATACATACATACATACACACACACATACACACAAAAACATACATACTTACATACTCCAGGCAGGCAGGCCGCACGTCTTCACACCCAGGAGGACCACAATGGTAACCGGATCCGCCCTCCATTGACTTTCAATGGAGTTCATGACGGATCCGGCTACACATACAGACATAGACGTAAACATAAACATACACAGACATATACACATACAAATGCACATACATACTTACATGCACCCCGGCAGGTCTTCAGAGCGTCGGAGGGACAGGACGGCGCGCACAGGTGACGATTCCACCAGGCGCCCAGCAGAGGGCGCTGTGGGGAATCGTCACCTGTGTGAGCCGTCCTGCTTCTCCGTCGCTCTGAAGACCTGCCGGGAGCATGTAAGTATGTATGTATGTGTGTGTGTCTGTGTGTATGTATGTACTGTGTGACATGTGTGGGGCCGGAGCGCGGTTCCGGCTCCACACATGTCGCTGCGGCAGTCCTGATCCGGCAGCACCCTTCACCTGCCGGATCAGGCCTGCCGCGAGTGTGAAAGTAGCCTAAGACCATAGGAAATAGCAGTGCTCATTGTGTAATTTTTATCAGTTAACACAATGCAAAGTGAATAAAGAAAAGAGAAGTCTAAAGCCAATCCGTATTTGGTGTGACTGCCCTTTGTCTTCAGAACAGCATCAGTTCATCTATGTACCGTATTTTTCACCCTATAAGACGCATCTAGATTTTAGAGAAGAGCAATAAGGCCTCTTTCATAATAGCGGCAGCATGGATCCGGCGGGTAAAGCGTGCCACCGGATCCGTGCTGCCGCAAGTACACGTGAGGAGCCGGAGCAGCGCTCCCGCCCCACACGTGTCGCAAACACACACACACACACACACACACACACACATTGACATACTTACATGCTCCCAGCAGCTCCGCACAGGAGGACGGCGCGCACATAGGAAGATTCCCAACAGTGCCCTCTGCTGGAGGGAGAATCTTCCTATGTGCGCGCAGTCCTCCTCCTCCTGCGATGTGCGGAGCTGCTGGGAGCATGTAAGTATGTGTCTGTCATGTGTGGTGTACTGTGGACGGATCCGTCATGAACTCCATTGAAAGTCAATGGAGGACGGATCCGTTTACTGGTGTGTCACACTGAACGGCTCCGTCCCCATTGACTTGCATTGGGGGTCATCCCGGATCCGTCTTGGTGCGGATGCCCAGATCAAAGAGAAAACCGCAGCATGCTGCAGTTTGCTCTCCGGTCTGAAGGCGGAACGGAATGCTTTTAGGAGCTTTCCGTTCTCTTCAGTTCAGTTTTGTCCCCATTGACAATGAATGGGGACAAAACTGAAGCGTTTTATTCCGGTATTGAGCCCCTGTGACGGAGCTCAATACCGGAATTCAAAAACGCTAATGTGAAAGTAGCCTAAGAAAAAAAATATTTTTCATTAGATCTCAGATCAGACCAACAATTAGACCCCAATGTAAATAAGACCCCAATTAGACCTCAGATCAGACCCCGATGTGAATGACCCCCAATCAGACCTCCGTTAAGAGCCCCATGCCTCTCATCAGCCCCTATTGCCTCTTATCAGCCCCCGTATGAGCCTCTATGCCTACTATCAACCCCCATGCCACAGTAAACGTAAAGTAAAAGACACTTACCTGTCCTGCTGCGGACGCTGCTGCTCCTCACCTAAATCCGATCCTCTTCTTCCTGCTGTCGGCTGTAACCTGATGTGCACAGCTGACAGCCGCGGACCAGGAAGCGGCGAAGACTCTGCTACCAGAAGCGCACATTAGTATTCGCCCCATAAGACGCAGCCACTTTTGGTGGAGGGGGGGGGGGGAATGCATCTTATGGGGTGAAAAATGTGGTACATGTGCACAGAGATTTTGAAGGATCTCGGCAGGGAGGTTGTTCCAGACATCTTGGAGACCTAACTGCAGTTCTTGTAGACTTGCTCAAACCATTCTTTCTCTCCATGTAATCCCAGACAGACTGGATGATGTTGAGATCAGGACTCTGCCGAGGCCATATAATCACTTCCAGGACTCCATGTTCTTTACGCTGAAGACATTTCTGGCTGTTGGTTTGGAATGACGGATAAGTATCGCCCGTATTTCTCGGCATTGAGGACAGCATTAATCCAAATCCCGAACTCCGTTTGCTGACATGCGTCCCAAACTTGCAATGAACCTCCACCAGTCTTCACTGCAGCCTCTCATTACTGCACTGCTCTCCAGCCCTTCACAAACAACCCTTTTCTTACCGCCAAAAATGTCACATTTTGACTCATCAGTCCAGAGCCCCTGCTGCCATTTTTCTGCATAGTTTAGTGGGAACAAGGCCAAGTGATTCGACTATGCACAAAAAAATAGGAACCTGTGTGCAGAAAAATGAGAAAAACCTCCCTGTCAAATTCCTTTCTCTAGGCATGTGTACCTAGAAGAACTGATGCTTTTCTGAAGGCAAAGGGCGGTCACCCCAAATACTGATTGGATTTTGAGTTCTCTTTCTTTATTCACTTTGCCTTTTGTTAATTGATAAGAATAAACTATTAGCACTTCTATCTCTGAAAGCCTTCTTACTCTGCAGCATTTTTTTCCCCCACACCTGCCTAAGACATTTGCACCATGCTGTATATACCGTATAGATTTTAATTCTCTCCTTTCCAGTCTGTATTTTCTTTAAGCCCATGTTTCCATCAGATATGGCTGCCCTGGCGTGGAGTTCATGAACCTGCATGAACAGAATAACGCAGTGATAAAGATCAGCTTTGTTCCAAACCAGGTGAGAGATTTAGGTTTGATTTGGCCAAATCTGCATGTCGCTTCTCTGCTGGAAGAAGTGGTCGCCCCCTGTATTGGGAGGAGGTCGGTAAGCCGCTGCCAGGCACCTCTGGTGGCAGCTTATCTCTCTTGAGAACAAAAGGATCGGACATGTTGAAATCCAACTGTCCAACCCTTCAATCCCCAACATCTGCTGTCTGGACAGAGTCCAGATACCCCATATACAGTAGAGCAGGGATCAGCAACCTTCGGCACTCCAGCTGCTGTGAAACTACAACTCCCAGCATGCAAACATGCTCAGCTATTCTTACTTCCACAGAAATGAAAGAAGCATTCTGGGAATTGTAGTTTCTGAACAGCTGGAGTGCCGGGGGTTGCTGAACCCTGCAGTTGATGGTCGGTTAGTCGATCCTGTCGAAATCGATGTGTTCAGTTGACATTTATCTTGTGTGTGGTCAGCTTTAGCCCAGACAGTTCTCCCAAATGTATTTTTCTCCTTCATTTAAAGGGAACCTGTCATCTCTGAAACACCCCCTGAACTAGGGTAAGCGGTGTATAGTGTAAGTGATGCTGAATCCAAATATAAGTTTTATCTTCATACTCACTTCCATTCTGACGCTGTGCTCCCACAAATCAGCAGTAAAATACATTGAGAGGACTCGTCTTTGAGTCCTCTCCATTATGTGAGTGAGCACCGGAGTCCACAAAGTGCATTTTACTGCTGGTTTGTGGGAGCACAGAGTCAGAATGGAAGTGAGTATGAAGATAAAACTTACATATTCGGATTCAGCATCACTTACACTATACACCGCTTACTCTAGTTTGGAGGGTGTTTCAGAGCTGACAGGTTCCCATCAAGTACTCGTGCACACAAACATATTTTTTATCTGTGTCCATTCCAGTTTATTTTTGCGGCCCATATGCGGAACCATTCATTTCAATAGGGCCGCAAAAATATGGAAATGACTCTGTGTGCATTCCATGTCCGTACGTCCGGTTCTTGTGGATAAATTGTATAAATCCAGTCTGTGTCCCATCGCAGTGGGTTATGGCTTCATGGCAGTTTATGGCTTCATGGATGTTTATTCATCTCCGTTCCTGTTATTTTCATCTTATGATTTTAGTGCCAACTTATCACACTTCTGGATGACAACAGCCTCCACCTGTGGTCACTGAGGCAGCAAGATGGCGGGTCAGAGCTGCAGGAGGAGAAGAAGTTCACTCTACGAGGACCACCTGGGTGTGTAAAGATTTTCTGTTATCCCCTTAGAGACGTGGGCCATAGCCAGCAGTTGAGGGCTCAGCTGACACCCGCAGACAGTGTTAGTGTGAAGAGAACCCTGATCATGGACACTTAAAGGGGTTATCCGTGACTAAAAATGTCCCCCATATGCCGGGCCCCTCACACTGAATCTACTTACCTGTTTACCCGCTCCCTGCTTCAAGCTCCTTGTCCCCGCACTGCTGCTGCTCTTCTCCCCGTTAGCGGATGAAAACATCCGGTGTTGGGGTGGAGGAGAGCCAATGGCAGGTGGGAATGGCATCGCGGGGGACACTAGGGATGCTCGTCCCTGCCTGCAATTGTCTGCTGACCCCTGACACTGGATGTTTTCATCCGTGCACGGGGAGAAGTGGCAGTGCGGGGACCAGGAGCAGCGCGGGGGGTTAAGTATATTCAGTGTGAGGGGCCCAGGCATATGGGGGACATTTTTTAGTCTCAAATAACCCCTTTAAACCCTCAGATGCTGCAGTCAATAGTGGCCGCTGCATCTGAGCAGTTAGTCAGATGAACCCTCTGATCCCTGATTGACACCCACTGATTTTAACAAGGGAGAAGGGGGTTAGTCTGTTGTTATGGCATGGACTCCCATTGCAATCCGCCCTCCATTAGGGCTTAAAGGGGTTATCCGGTTTTGGATATTGATAACCTATCCTCAAGATAGGTCATCAATATCAGACTGGTGGGGGTTCTGACTGCCAGCACCTTCACCAATCACTTGTTTGAAGAGACTTCTATAAGCGCTGCGTTCTCTTCACTGTTTACCTGCTCGCTGTTGAGATTGCGGTGGCGACCAGTGCTCTATTGCTCTTCCCATTCAAGTGAATGGGGAAGAGGAGCTGTAATTATCCTGAGGATAGGTCATCAATATCCGAAACCGGACAACCCCTTAAAGGGGTATTCTCATCTTGGACAATGGGGGCATATCCTAGCGATATGCCCCCATTGTCCAAGATGAGAATACCCCTTTAAAGAGGTCAGTAGAATCCATATAGTAATAAACTATTGTAGTTTATGGGGCGGGGGCTAAAAATAAAAGTTTAAAAAAATAAAAATAATATATATTAGTATTAAACATCCCTTTCATTTTACATAAAAAAAAAAAAACTAAAAAAATAATCACTGCCAATTCTGGTGAATGCCATAATGCGAATAAAAAGTGATCACAATGCCATGTGATGTGGTACCTGTACAAATTATGCCCGGCCCGCAATAAACAAGACCCCACTCAGCTCTATAGATGGAAATATAGAAATATGCCGACACAAAGCTAATATTTTTCAGTTTAAAAAAAAAAAAACATTTTTAGTAATGCACAAGAAACACTATATAAATGTGGTCTTGCTCTGGTCATACTGCGCAGTAGAATAAAGGTAATATTCATCCCTGACTCCTCTCCCTTGCTAGTAATGGTTTCCCATCCTGCATATTGCGTGAGGGGGACGCTGGAGGTCACACATAGCTGAGACATCTTCTGAATGGCTGCAGTGTTTGGCTTCCCCGTAAAAGAAAAGATCTGACCTGACGGCTCTAAATCCTAACAAAGACAGTAGCCCGGCTCCAGACGAAGACTAAATAGGTCGTAAATGCCACCGAGATTTAAGAATGGCCATGTGCATTTACATTCATTCCTGTCTGAATTGAGGTAGAGATCTGCCCAGTGCGGAGGAATGAGGAGAAGCGGAGTTGCGTTGGTGACCAGTAACCTGAAGACAGTCACTATCTACTACTGATTTGTCTCCTTTGCTGCTTCTCTCGGCTTTGGGCCTGTGCTTGCTTCTACCCCCCTCATTTGCAGCCTGGCATTGCTGCTTTACATAGAGATGAGAGTGCCTGTTCCTGCGCATGTGCTCTGCCACCTCAGTGCACATCTTGTTTTTTGCACGTTTAGTGTGTGCGCCGGGAAAGGTCCTGGGGTACACGCTAAACGTGCCCATTGACACCCGTCCACCCAGTCTGTGCCAAGAGTGCCCTTTGAGCTCACACTGGGCATGTGTGCTGCTGAATCAGGTATTACGAGAGGGCTCTAATGTTAAAGGGGTATTCCCATCACAGGCATTGGGGGCATATTGCTAGGGTGTGCCCCCATTGTTTGATAGGTGTGTGTCCCACCTCTGGGACCCGCACCTACAACGAGAATGGAGCGGGGAGAGCTGTGGGAAACCCGGGATCCGGCCACCACCAAGAGCTGCTCCCCGCTTCTCCCATGTAAGTGATTGGGAGCGCACCATTTATTTCTATCGGGTCAGTGGCCCCATAGAAATGAATGGAGGGCGGCTGCGCATACGCGGTGCACCCTCCACTACTTTCGCCGCTCTGTTTTCCGTGTAAGTGCAGGTCCCAAAGATGGGACCCGCACCTATCAGACAATGGGGGCATATCCTAGCGATATGCCCCCGTTGTCTGTGATGCCAAAACCCCTTTAAGGTGGGTTTACACAGGCCGATAGAACAGCCAATTGTCAGGAAGGAGGCGTTCCAGACATGCAGCGATCTCCTTCACAGTATGAGGACGAGGGATCACTATAGCGATCGCTCATCCCCATACAGAACCATTGTTTCTAAGGAGATCGGCGGCACATTTAGGCAGCCAGATTATCGGAAACGAGCATTCGCAGGAACGGTCATTCCCGATAATCTGTCTGATTATTGGTACATGTAAATCCACCTTTAGAGATCTCATTCTTCCTGGCAATAAGGCTTGTCTGTACACAGTCTGATTGGACTGTGTCAGCATGGGTGTGTCACAGCTTGAGGGTGGTAAACACCCAGTTATCAGTGTATTTTAACATTTCCAAGAGGAATAACAGAGCGGTCTACAAGTTTCACACTGTTGGAGCCAGGCCTCTCTGTCATACCTTTGCTGATGCTGCTGATTGATTCAAGTATAGTGTTTGTGTGCCAGTCATGGGCAAGTCTAGACTGGCATTGAGAACCAGCTTCTCCTGTTCCTAAAACATGAAATGACCAAGCTGAGTGAAGAGCAGAAACTAGACGGTGTAATGCTAATAGCGATGTACAGGTCGAAGAGCAAGTGATATTCATTGGGATGTTTGTTTTGTAGGTACAGTGGAGAAAATGAGTAGGGAAATATATTGACCAGGGGAATAACAGAGGAACAGCACAAAGCAGAGTTCTAAGTGCCAATGCCCCACAATTGTGTACAAGTATTTTCTTAAATGGATATGTTAGGATGGCTGGAAGAGATCTTCTTTAATAAAGCTTCCTGAAGCAGTTATGGGGAGAATAAAAACTGTGTTTGTGGGGGTTCAACCACTGGGACCTCCACCGCTCATACGAACCGGGGTCCTCAGTTCCCCCCAAATGAGTGGAGTTGCAGTCGTACATGCTCGATTGCCACTGCGATCACTCAGGGAATTGAGAACCCCTGTTCTCGTTATCAGTGGGGTCCCAGTGGTCAAACCCCAACCAAAGATACTTAAAGGGGGGTAGTCTCATCTTCGACAATGGGGGCATATCGCTAGTATATGCCCCCATTGTCTTATAGGTGCGGGTCTCACCGCTGGGACCTGCACCTAATATCTAGAACGGAGTCCCGCAAGGTGATGGCTGGAGGAACCCCCCCAAGCTAGCTCCCCATAGATGTGAATGGGAGCGCACTGCGCATGCGCAGCCCTCGCTCCAATTCATTTCTATGGAGCTGAGGGAAATATGATATTGATGACCCTATCATCAATAGAAAAAGCCTGGACAAACCCCAGGGAGCCCTGTGTGTTTTTTTTTTTTTTTTTTTTTTTTTTATGGAGCCCAAACTTTCCCTAAATCTTGCCATTCCTCTGTTAACAGGGCGCCTCCCAGTGTAACCCAAATTAAGGTGCTCCTTGCACACTCCTCTGGAGAGTTCCTGTTTGTGGGCACGGAAGGGGGCAGTGTTTTCACCCTTGCTCTACCATCCTTGAAAGTCCTAGAAGAGAAGACGGTTGGGCATGACATGGCCTTACAGGGGTAAGCATCGCCCGGGCACTTCTGGTTGCTGCTTGGACCTAAGAGTCTGGATTTTCATCCCGTTTTTTGTCTTTACTTGCAGTCTTCCAGATGAGTATTCCGACAGACGCCCCTTTGAGTCAGTGGAAGCTTTGCAGGAGCATCCGAAGAACCCAGACCAAATCCTGATTGGCTACAGTCGTGGACTTATGATGGTGTGGGATGTGCGGGCTGGCCGCAGCGTGCAGCGCTTCCTTGGCACCCAGGTATCTGCATAGCGTCTACATCACCAGTCCGGGAAATTTCCGACCTGTGTGCGTTCTGTGACTCTTCACGTTATTTGCTTCTCTTTTTAGCAACTGGAAAATATCTACTGGTGCCGGGATGCCCAGCAAATTATAAGTTGTCACAATGATGGTGGTTATAGTCAGTGGGAAGCCAGCGGTGAACATATACAGCAGTCTCCCATGGAGAATAAAGTGCCATATGGTAAATCGCTCTACAGAGATAAAAGATTGCGGCGGATAGTGGGAGTAGTTGTTGGCACTAATCCCTGTCTTCCTTCATAGGTCCCTTCCGCTGTAAAGCAATCGGTAAGATAACGTGGTTGACGTCACGCAGAGGGTAAGTAAACAATGTAGAACCGTGAAAGAGAAATTAGCGTCCGTATCGCTCTCTTCTGGGAAAGTAAATGACTTCCTGCTTATTTCAGGTCACCGTATATTGTGTTCCAAGGTGGCATGCCCATGGCAAGTTATGGAGACAGGCACAGCATCTCTGTCGTCCATGGGAGCCAACAAATTGCGTTTGACTTCACGTCTAGGATAATTGATCATGTGGTGATTTGCAACTCTGGTCCTACAGCTGGTGAGTTAAGATGTTGGGGTATTCGGGGTTCAAAAATGGGAGGAGGTGGTCTAGGAGTGTCAATGTGGAGATACAAATCAAATGTCACATTCTAGATCTTTAGTTTTAATTAGCCAGCGATGGAGGAACACACTGTCAGAGTTCGCTGTGCCCAGCATACCAGAGATCACCGTGCACTGCCAGATCCCCATTCACTATAATGGCATCCAGCAGGGATCCAGCCGCTTTGCAGCATATATGCCGGGTACAGTGACCAGAAAAGAGTGCTGGAGTTCACAACAGAGATTTGAATCTGGCCTTAAAGGGGGTATCCCATGACTAATGTAAAAAATTAAAATCCGACATCATATAGCACCTGACAACCTCTTTCTAACAAAGCTAGAACCAGCCCTATACCTCACATGGGTCCAGAGATCTCCCCATTCATTGCTCTGCTAGATTTATATCAAGCTGACAGCTGGAGGGGTGTGTCTTTTCTGTGTGTCTTTTCTGGGTGTGTCTTTTTTTACTGAGAAGGTGTGTTCATGCTCTGCCTATCACTCCTCAGGGGGCGTGTCCATGCTCTCCCCATAACAGCTCAGGAGTCAGTTGAAGGATGATACTGAGCATGTGCGGCCTTCTCAGTGAGCAGGACAAGGCAATAAGAAAAAAAACTGCAGGTGGTGCTATAGAGATACATTGTATTGAATAACTCAGTGGCTATGCTAAGTTTTTAATTACATGCAATTACAAAAAAAATCAGGTCCAGGTGCTGGTTTTGAAAAATGTAGAATATTTTTCGTGGGACACCCCCTCTAAAGGGAATCCGTCATCCTGTTTTTGGACTCTCTTACCTCCAGTAATACATGCTTTGTGCTGCAGATAAGGAATGCAGATTGCTATTTTATATTTTCCCTACTTGCCTTTGGTTCCCCCTGCTGTCAGCGCTTAGAGCTTCAATGAAATACAGTCCGGACTGCTGTGCTGTTCTAACATATAATAGAGAGGACTCCTGTGGGCATGCGCAGCAGTCCTGACAATGGTCTGAGCGCTGACAGTGGGTACCTGCGGGGCAATAGAAAATAAAATATAGTGATCTGGACTCCATATCTGCAGGACTACTCATGTATTACAATGGTCCTAAATCGGGGTGACTGATTCCCATTTAAACTTTTTTAGCAAGAGCAGTAATAAGGTGCTGATACTAGCATGGAGGCTTCAGTTTGGCAGGAGTAGATGTTATTTTTCTTTGTGAAGTGATGCTCAAAGAGGGTGTATGGGGAAAAACATCTCTGCTTTCTGCCAGAAACAGCGCTGCTCTTGTCTAAAGGCTGGATCTGGTATTGCAATGCAGCCACAATTAAAGTGTAACTAACCTTTTCTTAAACTTTACTTAATGTTCTAAATGGCCTAAAAATACTTTTTGTGATATTTTTTGTGATATACTTTATTCATGGATTTTGGAGCAGACACAGGCAGGAGCCCGCCCTGCTAAATCCTGGCATAGAACATCAGTACCTCTGTTTCTCATTTTAGATTATATGGGATACATTTTGACATGGAAAATATTTTTACATATTTTAACGGATCTCTTTGTTAAAAAAAAAAAACAAACTCTCACACTCACTTGGCATGATGTAATTGACATCATAGGTAGACCTTAAAGGGCTTTTCAGAGTCATATATATTGATGACCTATCTGACACCCGGCACCCCCGCCGATCAGCGGTTTGAAGAGGAGGCGGTCGCCGTATCAGCACTGCCTCCTCTTCACTGTTTACATGCTGGCCGACACAGGGGTAGTGGTGAGTAGTGTAATTACACCTAACTGCCCCATTCATTTCTATGGGAAGAATCACTTCTATAAACTTGTATGACTTGCACACACTCTGTGGAGGCAAATGGCAGAACCTGTTTCATGAAGAGTAGTTACTTAAAGGGGACCTGTCATCTCCGAAACACCCCCTGAACTAGAGTAAGCGTTGTATAGTGTAAGTGATGCTGAATCCGAATATGTAAGTTTTATCTTCATACTCACTTCCATTCTGACGCTGTGCTCCCACAAACCTGCAGTAAAATGCACTCACTGGACTCCGGTGATCACTCACATAATGGAGAGGACTCAAAGAAGAGTCCAGTGAGTGCATTTTACTGCAAGTTTGTGGGAGCACAGCGTCGGAATGGAAGAGAGTATGAAGATAAAAATTACATATTCGGATTCAGCATCACTTACACTATACACCGCTTACTCTAGTTCAAGGGGTGTCTCGGAGATGACAGGTTCCCTTTAAGTTTGCATTTCGAAAACAAATGAACTATAAAAGACTGTTTCTTTTCAGAGGTGTCCATAGCCTTTAAGTGAGTGGGATTAAGCTGCAACTCCACATGCAGCCCATGGACAAGAGTGGCGCTGTTTCTGGACTAACACGGCTATGTTTTTTCATCTTGTACAACTTAACTTACAAATAACATGTTTTTGCATTTAGACTATGAAGACCCACGTGCCCTTCTGGTTCTGGCGGAAGAAGAGCTTGTGGCCATTGATCTTCAGACACCTGGCTGGCCAGTAATCCAGTGCCCTTACCTGGTCTCCTTACACTGCTCGGCAATCACCTGTTCTTATCATATCTCTTCTATTCCTCTGAAACTGTGGGAAAGGATTATCATTGCAGGCAAAAAGCAGAACACCCACTACTCCAACATGGTAAGGAAAACCTGGCATGGATTTGGACAGAATTATCACATTGAACTTAAATTGGCAATGAATGTCGTACAATCTTATGTACTAGCCAAGTGATGCTGTTCTGTATGGAAATGATGAATATTCTCTGAAGAGTGAACTGTATATTTAGCCCCCATTCACACACCTTATTTTTGGGGTGTGTCCCTGCCTGACTGACTGTCCAATCAGAGCTGCCATTGTCAGACTGTGCAGGTAGACACCCCCAGCTGGTTACCACCCTTTGTACCCTTACTGCAGACTGCTAGCAATTCATTCATAACTTCTAGTAGAAATAATGAAGGAATGGCACAACATAGAGACATAAGAATAGATGATCCAGAATTGTTATTACATGGGGACTGCATGAAGCTATTAAAACAACATGTCAGGAGAGGGGACAGGTCCCTTTAAAAACCCTTTTAATTTATATTCTAAAGTAATTTACTGTTTGCAGCATATAAAAAATACAATTTTCATTGATTTTTGCTTCCATGTGTCCCTGCTGCTAATTTGCACAGCTGAGGGCGGACAGAACCTCCCTCGTTCCACCTCTGGGAGCTGACAGTATAGTCACCTCTTAATTTCCTTGCAGATGGATATTTTAGGATTCAGAGTAGTGAAGGTATATTACTGTGAGACATCAAGGATAGGACCAACCCTTAGCTCTGCTCTCTTTGGTATTCCTATAGTGAATGCAGCTGTGGACTGCCCCTTTAAATATATTAGCAGTGATGGTCTTTTTCTCTGTATAAACAATAAAACTGCTTACTTGATGCTAGAGGGAGAAATTAAATGCGTTTTGTACAATGGGATCCTTGGTGGCTGTGGCCTGTCTGCGTTCTTACACACAGGCTCCCTCTAGTGGTGGTTATAGATTGTCTGCGTTCTTATATACAGGCACTCTCTAGTGGTGCTTATGGCCTGTCTGCGTTCTTGCATACAGGCTCCCTCTAGTGGTGCTTATGGGCTGTCTGCGTTCTTACATACAGGCTCCCTCTAGTGGCGGTTATGGGCTGTCTGCGTTCTTATATACAGGCTCCCTCTAGTGGCGCTTATGGGCTGTCTGCGTTCTTACACACAGGCTCCCTCTAGTGGCGGTTATGGGCTGTCTGCGTTCTTACGTACAGGCTCCCTCTAGTGGCGGTTATGGGCTGTCTGCCTTCTTACATACAGGCTCCTTCTAGTGGTGGTTATGGGCTGTCTGCGTTCTTACATGCAGGCTCCCCCTAGTGGCGGCTAAGGCCTGTCTGCGTTTCTACATACATGCTCCCTCTAGTGGCGGTTATGGGCTGTCTACGTTCTTACATACATGCTCCCTCTAGTGGCGGTTATGGTCTGTCTGCAGTTCTCTACATGACGGTTATGGCTGTTGTCTGCCTTTCTACATACAGGCTCCTCTAGTGGTGTTATGGCTGTCTGCGTTCTTACATACAGGCTCCCTCTATGGTGGTGGTTATGGGCTGTCTGCGTTCTTACATACAGGCTCCCTCTAGTGGTGGTTATGGCTGTCTGCATTCTTACATACATACTGGCTCCTTCTAGTGGTGGTTATGGGCTGTCTGCGTTCTTACATACAGGCTCCAGTGTGGTGTTATGGCTGTCTGCTTCTTACATACAGGCTCCTTCTAGTGGTGGTTATGGGCTGTCTGCATTCTTACATACAGGCTCCCTCTAGTGGTGGTTTATGGGCTGTCTGCCTTCTTACATACAGGCTCCTTCTAGTGGTGGTTATGGCTGTCTGCGTTCTTACATACAGGCTCCCTCTAGTGGATTATGGGCTGTCTGCCTTCTTACATACAGGCTCCCTCTATGCATGGTGGTTTATGGGCTGTCTGCGTTCTTACATACAGGCTCCCTCTAGTGGGTGGTTATGGCTGCTGTCTGCCTTCTTACATACAGGCTCCTTCTAGTGGTGGTTATGGGCTGTCTGCGTTCTTACATACAGGCTCCCTCTAGTGGTGGTTATGGGCTGTCTGCCTTCTTACATACAGGCTCCTCTAGTGGTGGTTATGGGCTGTCTGGCGTTCTTACATACAGGCTCCTTCTAGTGGCGGTTATGGGCTTGTCTGCGTTCTTACATACAGGCTCCTTCTAGTGGTGGTTATGGGCTGTCTGCCTTCTTACATACAGGCTCCTTCTAGTGGTGGTTATGGGCTGTCTGCCTTCTTATATACAGGCTCCCTCTAGTGGCGGTTATGCTGTCTGCTATGCTTCTTAATACAGGCTCCCTCTAATGCTTTGCTTTCTTACATACAGGCTTCCCTCTAGTGGCGGTTATGGACTGTCTGCGTTCTTACATACAGGCTCCCTCTAGTGGCGGTTATGGACTGTCTGCGTTCTTACATACAGGCTCCCTCTAGTGGCGGTTATGGGCTGTCTGCGTTCTTACATACAGGCTCCCTCTAATGGCGGTTATGGCTTGTCTGCATTCTTACATACAGGCTCCCTCTAGTGGCGGTTATGGACTGTCTGCGTTTTTACATACAAGCTGCAGACTTTCATTAACTGCTTGCGTACTGAATGCTTTATCTTCTCTTTTTACAGCCGTGGCCAGTTGATGGTGGCGAAAACTTGGCTGAAGCCCCAAGGCAAAGGGATTTACTGTTAACAGGGTAAGTGTATGTTTTTCCCCTTTCATCCTATTATTTTGTAGTCATTTATCTAGCTTCAAAATATTCCACTGCCGTGTGTACAGAATTTATCTACCAGTACATGTCCCAGTTCCCTGGAACATACAATCTGACTCCAGTGTTTTACAGGAGTATGGGAAGGAACTGGAGTATCTTGAGGAAGCCTAGCCAAACACAAGGAGAACATGCATACATAAAGCCCTTTTTCCAGACTTTTGATATTGATGGGTTATTGTTAGAATACGCCATCAATTTCAGATGGTTGGAGGTCTGACTCCATCAATATCAGCTGATTAAAGAGGCCATGGCATCCGGGGAGTGCTGCATTCCCTGGCCCCAGCTGATCGGTGGAAGTCCTGTGACCTCCACAGATCTAATATTGATGATCTACCTAGGGATAGTCCTAGAAAGCCCCTGTAATGCAGATGTTGCACTGGATTCATTCATGCTCAGTCCCGATGCTGTAAGACAGTGATGTCGGCCACTGAACCATTGCAATGATCTGGGCTTTACCGGCAATATATAGATCAGATTAACCTTCCCTTGCACTTCTTAAAACTTGCGAAAATGGCTATTGCATTGTCTGTAGACTCCGTCCCGTTTCACCAAGGATGATGATTTTTTTTTTTTTTAAATTTTTAATATGGATATTTATTCTTCATATTCAGACATGAGGATGGCACTGTGCGTTTCTGGGATGCGTCCGGGATATGCCTTCAGCTGATGTACAAAATGAGCACAGTGGGGGTCTTCCAGACTGACATGGACCCAAATGAAAACCTGAACTCCCAAGGAGAGGAAGACTGGCCCCCTCTGAGGAAGGTGAGTGCAGTTCTCGGTCTGATTTCACATACTCCAGTTGAAACTAAAGCAAGATATGAAATGATCAGTTTAAAGTGATTATCCAATATCTAAAGTATTCCCCGCCAATATCCGGGCCCCTTGTATGGATTATACTTACCTGCTCCCCGGCACCCACGGCGCTCCGGATACCTGCACTGCCGCCTCTGCTTCTCCCCGTTGCTCAGATCCAAACCCCTTATAGGCTGGTCCCTGTTGCGGCCTGCGATTGGCCCCCCCCCCCATCACTTGGATCAAAACAGCGGCGGCCGTTCAGGTATCTGGAGCAATCCGGGTGCTGGGGAGTAGGTAAGTATAATCCATACAAGGGGCCTGGGCATTATGGGGGATATTTTAGATATTGGATAATTTTTGTAATATTGATAATTGACTTAAAAGGATTCTCCAGGATTTTACTACTGAAGACCTATCCTCTGAAGATAGGTTATCAGTATAAAGATCTCTGAAAAACCCATATAAAGGGGTTTTGTAAGTTAAAGTCAATGATGTACCTGTTGAAAAAGCATATTCACCTGTTTCCTGCCGCCCTGTTCTTGTTCCCTGGCTCTCTTTTGCGGTCTTCCAGTCCACATCTGTACACTTCTTGGTGTCATGCGTTCCGCTGCAGCCAATGACTGGCTTCAGCAGTGACGTGTCTTCAAGCATCTTGTCACTACTTGGTCACATGCCACTAGGGGGATACATAACTGCTGAGGCTGCGTGGCTCACGTCACCACGTCCGTCTGGAAGTTTGCAAAAGGCCGTTGAAGGAAGCACGAGTGGGGAGCTTATTAGTATGCTTCCCCCCCCCCCCCATGATAGGTACAACAGGCTTGACTTCAAATTTTTTTAAAAATACAAAAACCTGGAAAACCCCTTCAAGTGTCCTGTGCATACAAATTACAAAACATACATTGTTGCCAAAAACATGAAAAATCTACCCTAACATTTTTTGCCTTCGGAGAACGTCTTACAAATGTCACTTTAATTGTATTTGTATTATATTGAACATTTTAATTTTTAAAATTATATTGTATTGGACCTGGAGCGCCGCCGCCTGTATTCTTGATGGAGGTTATACACTCTAGTCGCAGGGTCCTATTAATTAGAATTGGGTCCATGCATAAGACTGGAAATTGCAGTTCACATGGACAGGGCCCCCAGGAATGGAGAACGCAGCACAAGACATGAGTATACTGAATACGGCTGCATCAAAATAATTTCTGTCTGACTCTTCTGTCTCCTGATAGGTCGGCTGTTTTGACCCATACAGTGATGACCCTCGTCTGGGAATTCAGAAGATTTACCTCTGTAAATATAGTGGCTACCTGTCTGTAGGTGGGACTGCAGGACAGGTAAGTGAGCTTGAAGAGGTATCGCCAAAAATGCCTATTAAATCATGTATTTGGGAATCTGAATAAAGGAAAAATAACCAGAAAATACCTAAAAATACCTCCCTTCATCTCTGAACGTGTTTTGTCTTGTGTTAGGTTAGGTCATCAATATCAGATCAGTGGGGCTCTGACTCCCAACGATTAGCTAGTCTGAGTGCTGTGGCATCTTCAAAGTATAAAGCACAATGCCATAGGTTGTGTTGCACCTTTGCTTAAATGCTATGTAAACCTTCGGAGGCAATTTTTGCCTTTTACTCATTTTTGGCTACAAATCATATTTTCAGTTTGTCTTTATTAAACATATTGAGCCGTTCTGTCACAAAGGGTTAACGGTTTTTGTAACTGTGTGACTGGTGCTTTCAGTTTGTGCCTCTAATAAATCTTATCTGTAAACTACTAAGAGGTCATAAACACCTATTTAAGCCACATTCTTATCAGTAAGATAAGAACTGAGCTATAATGAGTTTATAATGTCAGAGAGCAGCGATAAGGAGCCCGTCTGCTCCCCAGCTGACGGAAACGAGAGAAAATCCACAGGCTGCTACTAGAGCATCCCAGCTCTGTACAGAAAAAAATAAAGACCAATTGAAAAAACGATTTTTAGCTCAAAATGAGTACAGTGCAATAATAAAAAATGCCCCCATAGCCTTTAAAGGGGTTACAAATTGATGACCTATCCTCAGGTCATTAATATCTGACCGGTGGAAGTACGGCACCACTGGGTACATGGAGCACCGCCTCCTCTTCAAACAGCTCATATTATAAAAATATTTATCCCATACAGTGAATGGAGTAACGGAAAAAATTCAAAATGGGCAATTTTCCTTTTTTTTAATCACGTCACCTCCCCCCAATAAATTGAAAAAAAGGGCAAAAATAAAACTATACGCATGTGATATCTTTGTAATCGTACTGACTCGAGTCAGTTTTACTGCATATGGAACGCCATAAAAACAAAACCCATAAAACAGTGGCAAAATTTTTTCCCAGATTCCGGCTACATCGCATGCATTATTAAATGGCGCCATTAGAAAGTACAGCTTGTCCTGCAAAAAAACAAGCCCTCATATGGCTATGTGAATGAAAAAAATATATATGGCTCTAAGAAGGCAGAGAGTGAGTAAAAAAAAAAAAAAAAAAGAAAACGCAAAAACAGAATGGGTATAAATGGTTAATATTGCAGCTTTATCCCATTCACTTGAATGAGACTGAACCTCAGATATTCCACATGAGCAATCAATATGACCCCCTTGCCCAAATGGTGCATTGCCTTCCAACAGTGCCAGGAGGGACACCCACCAATCTGGCTTCTACAGCCTGGGGAGAGGCCTCCATACTAAGGCTACATTCACACGACATTCACGTTTTGCAGACCGCACATGGCCAGCGCTATATAGAAAATGGCTATTCTTGTCCGCGGACAAGAATAGGACGTGCTCTATATATTTGCGGGGGGCGCGGAACGGAACAACGGATGCAGACATCACACGGTATGTGGTCTGCAAAGTCACTGATGTAAAACATGGACTTGTGGCTCTGGCTCATAGATGGGGATCCCAAGTCTCATTGACGTAACTCCTTTAAAGGGAGTCTTTCACCTGTTTTTCACCTATATAACTAACAGCAGTGTCCCACAGAAGATTGCAGACACATCCCAGATATACCTGTGTGCACTGTGTGTGTGTGTATTACATGTCACATCCCAGACATACCTGTGTGCACTGTGTGTCTGTATTATATGTCACATCCCAGACATACCTGTGTGCACTGTGTGTCTGTATTACATGTCACATCCCAGACATACCTGTGTGCACTGTGTGTGTGTATTACATGTCACATCCCAGACATACCTGTGTGCACTGTGTGTCTGTATTACATGTCACATCCCAGACATACCTGTGTGCACTGTGTGTGTGTATTACATGTCACATCCCAGACATACCTGTGTGCACTGTGTGTGTGTATTACATGTCACATCCCAGACATACCTGTGGTGCACTGTGTGTCTGTATTACATGTCACATCCCAGACATACCTGTGTGCACTGTGTGTCTGTATTACATGTCACATCCCAGACATACCTGTGTGCACTGTGTGTCTGTATTACATGTCACATCCCAGACATACCTGTGTGCACTGTGTGTCTGTATTACATGTCACATCCCAGACATACCTGTGTGCACTGTGTGTGTGTATTACATGTCACATCCCAGACATACCTGTGTGCACTGTGTGTCTGTATTACATGTCACATCCCAGACATACCTGTGTGCACTGTGTGTCTGTATTACATGTCCAGGAAAAGCACTTTTATTCTGCTGGAAAACAGCTCCCAAGTGCCCAGCTCTGCTGCTGCTGCTGCAAACCAGACTGAAGAGGGGAGGGCTGCTTTAGCTGCTCATATCTTGGGATTGGTAGCAGATAGAAAAATGGTTTTGACCTTCTTTGAAAGCTGGCATTCAAAGCTATAAAATGATACCAACAGCATTATATCCAGTATATGAGAAGATATAGCTGTTACAAATCGAGTCGGGAGAGAAAGCTGTTTTTAGTTTCACTTTCAGCTGGGCACTTAGGAGCTGTTTTCCAGCAGAATAAAAGTGCTTTTCCTGGACATGTAATACAGACACACAGTGCACACAGGTATGTCTGGGATGTGACATGTAATATAGACACACAGTGCACACAGGTATGTCTGGGATGTGACATGTAATACAGACACACAGTGCACACAGGTATGTTTGGGATGTGACATGTAATACACACAGTACACACAGGTATGTCTGGGATGTGACCTGTAATACAGACACACAGTGCACACAGGTATGTCTGGGATGTGACATGTAATACAGACACACAGTGCACACAGGTATGTCTGGGATGTGACATGTAATATAGACACACAGTGCACACAGGTATGTCTGGGATGTGACATGTAATATAGACACACAGTGCACACAGGTATGTCTGGGATGTGACATGTAATACAACACACAGTGCACACAGGTATGTTGGGATGTGACATGTAATACAGACACACAGTGCACACAGGTATGTCTGGGATGTGACATGTAATACAGACACACAGTGCACACAGGTATGTCTGGGATGTGACATGTAATATAGACACACAGTGCACACAGGTATGTCTGGGATGTGACATGTAATATAGACACACAGTGCACACAGGTATGTCTGGGATGTGACATGTAATACAGACACACAGTGCACACAGGTATGTCTGGGATGTCACATGTAATACAGACACACACTGCACACAGGTATGTCTGGGATGTCACATGTAATACACACACACAGTGCACACAGGTATGTCTGGGATGTGACATGTAATACACACACACAGTGCACACAGGTATGTCTGGGATGTGACATGTAATACAGACACAGTGCACACAGGTATGTCTGGGATGTGACATGTAATACACACACAGTGCACACAGGTATGTCTGGGATGTGACATGTAATACAGACACACAGTGCACACAGGTATGTCTGGGATGTGACATGTAATACAGACACACAGTGCACACAGGTATGTCTGGGATGTGACATGTAATACAGACACACAGTGCACAAGTGTATGTTTGGGATGTGACATGTAATACACACAGTACACACAGGTATGTCTGGATGTGACCTGTAATACAGACACACAGTACACACAGGTATGTCTGGGATGTGACCTGTAATACAGACACACAGTGCACACAGGTATGTCTGGGATGTGACATGTAATACAGACACACAGTGCACACAGGTATTCTGGGATGTGACATGTAATATAGACACACAGTGCACACAGGTATGTCTGGGATGTGACATGTAATACAGACACAAGGTGCACACAGGTAGTCTGGATGTAACATGTAATACAGACACACAGTGCACACAGGTATGTCTGGATGACATGTAACACAGACACAGTGCACACAGGTATGTCTGGGATGTGACATGTAATACACACACACAGTGCACACAGGTATGTCTGGGATGTGACATGTAATACAGACACACAGTGCACACAGGTGCACACAGGTAATGTCTGGGATGTGACATGTAATACACACACACAGTGCACACAGGTATGTCTGTGTGACATGTAATACAGACACACAGTTCTGTATAGGTGAACTACTCCCTTTAACCCCTTCAACCCCGGGCCTGTTTTCACCTTTCTGCCCAGGCCATTTTTTGCAAATCTGACATGTCACTTTATGTGGTAATAACTTTGGAATGCTTTTACTTATGCATGCCATTCTGAGATTGTTTTCTCGTCGCATATTGTGCTTCACGACAGTAGTAAATTTTTGGCAAAATATTTCATTTTTTTTTTTTTTTTTTAAATACCAAATTTACCAAAAATTTGGAAAAATTTCCAAATTTCAATTTATCTACTTTCAAAATACATAGTAATACCTCCAAAAATAATTATTTTACATTCCCCATATGTCTACTGTATGTTGGCATCATTTTATAAATGTCATTTTACTTTTTTAGGACGTTAGAAGGCTTAGAAGTTTAGAAGCCATTTTTCAAATTTTCACCAAATTTTCCAAAACCATTTTTTTAAGCACCAATTCAGATATAAAGTGATTTTGAGGGGCTTACATAATGAAACCCCCCATAAATGACCCCATTTTAGAAACTACACCCCTCAAATTATAAAAAATGAATGTTACAAACTTTGTTAACCCTTGAGGTGTTCCACAAGAATTAAAGGAAAAGGGAGGTGAAATTTCAAAATTTCACTTTTTTGGTAGATTATTCATGTTAATAATTTTTTTCTTGCAACACAGTAAGGGTTAACAGCAAACTAAACCTCAATATACATTACTTTGATTCTGCAGTTTACAGAAATACCCCATATGTGGTGGTAAACGTCTCTATGGGTTTGTGGCAGTGGTCA
The DNA here is from genome assembly GCA_900303285.1 of Rhinella marina. Taxonomy (NCBI): domain Eukaryota; kingdom Metazoa; phylum Chordata; class Amphibia; order Anura; family Bufonidae; genus Rhinella; species Rhinella marina. The sequence goes on from ONZH01028045.1 coordinate 107,307, forward strand.
GAAGGAAAGGAGCGACATATGGATTTTGGAGGCAGATTTTGCTAGAATAGTTTTTAGGCACCATTTTCTAATTGAGAGACCCTGACGTACCCCTACAGTGGAAACCCTCAAAAAGTGACCCCATTTTGGAAACTACACCCTTCAACAAATATATTAAGGGTGGTACTGACCACTTTGACCCCTAAGTGTTTTACGGAATTTGGAAACACTTGGCTGTGAAAATGAAAAATT